>JAOUQU010409046.1:0-11629 GCA_028566735.1 Ammoglanis amapaensis
TCGTATTTTGTTCAAAAAGTCAAGTCAACTTTATTTATATATAGTTGTGTATTTATATATAGTTGTGTATTTATATAGTGTATTTATATATAGTTGTGTATTTATAAAGCGCTTTTTACAACAGACATTGTCTCAAAGCACCTTTACAAAATACAGAACCAACAGATACACAAACTCCTGAACAGAAACTGAACTAATCAAACTGAACTAATCAAATTATTGACCCCAAATTTTCCGGTCGAATATCCGACACGGCGGCTTAATTTCCGTCCGCAATCGGATTGGACCGAATAGCTTAAAAAGGTCGGATATCTGGCAAATCGGAACCAAAATCGGATATCTGGTGCACCCCTAGTATGGAGACACACACCCTGATCATCAGGGGTCATAACTGCATGACCACAGCTCTGATATGATGTAGTGTGCTAGTGTATGTGTGCTTTACCTGACTGGATACTCTAATTACTAATTCCACAGCTAAAGCTGGAATTACTGGAACTGGAACCTTTTCACATTTATAACGCAACAATGACAGTCATGATTGGATTTTTTAATACGTCGTTATTGGGTTTATTATCATAGCACTGACCCAGCCAACGTCGCCTCCTCTGGCCATTTCGTGTCTCTGTTCTTACCGAGGGCGCCTCCGACACCGTCCGCCTTATACGAAAGTTCTGGAAGCGACACCTTGCGCCATCTAGCGACAATTACCGTGAGCTTTGAGCCCAGTATACACCACACCAGCCCAAAGAGAATAGGTACTAGATCAAGTTCTCTCAAATTTTATATTTTTTCTGAATTCCTCTCAAAATTAAGGGTGCGGCTTAGATTCGCGTGCGGCTTATACTCGGGCCAATATTGTTGGAATTGTTAGGATGGGATTGGGATTGTTGGGATTGTTAACCTTTCTGTGGTCTTTCTGTGTTCACTTTTCTACAAGATAAAATGTATTATTTCTGTTATAAAACTGCCTAAAATTCAAGCAGTTCAGCATCAATCATTGCTTTAATAACATATATAAAGATGAACATGAATTTTAATTACTGAATATATATTAAGTAAAACAAGAATTACAGCAACATTTCTTCAGATTCTGCTAAAATGTAAAAATAAAACCATAATTAACAATTCCACGCAAGATTTAGTTCATAGGTTATCAGATTCTGGACAGTTGGCATTTTTACAGAAGGATAAGTAATTACAAATCCTGACAATAAGCACATCAGACTGGGTGTGATGATTGAGTGCTGCTTTACATGTTCTGTAATGGGGGAGGGTTTTGCAGTAAGTATTTATAGCCTCCTCCCATCACCACGTCAATAAAGACAGCACTCGTACTGCATTTTTGCACCAGTTTCACACTGAAACCTTGGAATTACCCAATAGACTGGCCCACATTCTCATCATGGCTTTATCCTGATCTGGATGCGACTGTTCTCTAGCAAAATGAATATCAAGGCCGGTTTGGGATTGTAATGTTTGTACACAATACTATAGATACACTGCCTGAACTCCGGGTGGGTCTTACTGTTTGTAAAAGCCAACTAAACTCCTCCCAGTGAAGGAAACATTAGGTTTAAGAGTAGCATGATGCAAATAATAAAATATTTTATAATCAATTTTTACAAGTCATTAAGAATTCTCCTCCTACAATTAATAATTATTAGTAAATTATCTGTTAATTATTATCAATACCTAATACAAAGTGTGAGGACACTTGGTATAATAGTTTGCAGGTTTTAAACAAATGCTTATATACTATTACACACTTAAATGACACAGTACCAGTAATATGTCGGTGTCTAGTAGTACTTGTAAGAGTTTAACAAGTGCAGCTATGCTGTAAAACTCTTCTAAAGTATATTGCCAAGTGTAATTAGATTTTGTGATATGATAAAATATTAGATATTGACACAAATAATAGTGCCTTAAAGGCAATTGTAGCCATACAATGTTGAGCTAAATCCCAATATTTGGCAAGTTGTTTATATGTAAGCCCATATTCACACCAATAGACAAAAGTCTGGTATGCAAAATCATTGGAACGGTGTTGGCCCAGTACAGAGTCAAGTAAGCTCAGCATAATTTATCAAGGTTGATCAAGGTTGTTGTGTATTTGGAGTCGACAAAAAATGCTACACAGGTCACGAATCTACCCTGAATGTGTCAGTAATGTGTGGCAGAACATTTTGTTTTTAATTATTCATATAGTCATGCATGTTTAGAGGAAATTTGAAGTAGCCATATACTGGTACATTTTTAGAGGCGGGAGGAAGCTGGAATATGCAAAGAAATTTGATGTAGACACACATGCAAAACTATTGGGAAACTGTGAGAGGCACCCATAATACTTACCGCATTACCCCATCCCATTAGGTTTAGTTTTTCATGATATATGCAAATGTAATGAAATAAATTAAATATTAAATTGCTGATTAAAATTGGGACTACATATTGGACTACTTTAGTAACAGTCATGGTTCAGTAATAGAGAATGTTAGCAGCCAGGTACTGACATTACATGAATTAGTGGAGAGAAGAACCGAGAGAGTTTGAGGTTCAAAAAATGGCTGATTTTTTCTTAGTCATTGTGTCAGATGAGCCTGCACACCATTGAATTGTTTCATTTCAAGTCACTATGCTAGTCACTGCAGCATGTAGATGTGAGAGACTCACTATCTACAGTGTATTAGTGCTGGCAAATGCTCACATTCTCACACACCAAATTCTCCCTTTTTGTCGATGACCCGTGTATTTGCTAATCATTTCTCTCAGTCGGTCGCATTTCTATGCTGCATTAACGTCACGCGTTGGGGTTCCCGACGTCATTCTGTGGCGTTGTTATGACTGCAGCGTACATCGCGGCACCCTGCCTCCTTAGGAACAAAGATTTGTGCTAAACAAATGTGCCCTCTTTTTACCTCTAGACATTTACCTCTAGACATTCTGAATTCTGTACATTATATGTATTTCTTACACTATTTTATATTTGTTTGCTTTCATTTGTCAAATTTTGTCTGCCGATTCAGTGTTACATAAAGTTCCTACGTGATGTGAGTCACATTGTATACACCTTTTACCCTCTCTCTCTCTTTCTCTCTCTCTCGCTCTCATTCAGTCACGTTCACTCTCAGTTGGGTGACATCATTAGGATTTCATTCAACGTAGCCTTTTTGTGTGTTGGGTAATCTGCATTAGGGCAAGTGAAACGGCACTTGATTGGTTCATGACTGAAACCCAACCCTTCTCTTGCACCGCTCTGAACAGGCTTCAGCCACCACAGGCACTCAGATCTCCAAAAGAAAGTGATTATTAATGGTGCCGTTGGCTGTACAGTAATAAGAGTGCTATCTTTGCCTAATCCTATAAAAAATGTGTGTACTGCTGAACTGAAAACACTTAAACACACTGCTGGAGGGTGTGGAAATATGACTAAAATAATGTGGAATTGAGATTTAAATAAACTTGTCAGGTTTCCCTGTGATTTTATTATTATTTATGTTCCAGCAGTTGCAGAAATGAAAGCTATTGGAATGTGGGTGAAAGAGTGACCTAGTCATGATTATTCTTGGTTCATATGATGAGAAATCGAAATAAAATTTGATTTCTTGAGTTTCTAGAATATAATTGTTATGGTACTTTAAAAGCTTGGCTTGACTATGCACAGTATAAGCTCCAGTCCTACCACTATTGTATACGTGTTTCTTTTACATTTTCGGCCACACAACAAAACACACATGCTTAAAACCAGAATCTTTTAGATATAGTATAATAATTCTAGTTTGTACTAATGTGTCATTCTATTGTTATGCAGAATCATGAATAACCCTTGTTCATTTGCTTCTCATGTAACTGCATGAGGTTCCCTAGTCGCTTTAATAATCCATGTTAAATGATCCAAGTTTCAGAAGCCAAAGCATACCAGACTAACCATTAATATTTTTAATTAGTGCTATTTTTGTTTTTTTTTAGCTTAAACAAACAATGGTTCAATAAATTCATAATTTTAAGATTTCAAAACCTTAACATGACGATATGACCCATTAAATGACAGGAGGGATAAGCTGCTCTGAAGGTCGTTTAGCTGGAGTCATTTAGCTGGAACCTAGTGGTTAGGGAATGCCAGTTCAAAACTAATGCTGTTGTTAGTCTCATGCTCAAGACCCTTATTTGTTAATTTATTGAGCATTTTAACGTCATGTTTTTAAACCTTAGGTCATATCCATGACAGGAATCACACAAGTCTCAAACAATACACAAGTCACATCAAATGCCATATCTGCATGTTTTTGGATTGTGAGAGGAAACCAGAGTACTCAGAGTAAACCCTGTCTGTCGAATATAACTATTACTCAACACTATGTGACTTTTACTCAACACTAAGTCTCTTAAAGTATCTGCTGAAAGTGTTAATTTAGTCAATTAAGTTGTGCTGCAGAACCTAAAAACAAGGCAAACTTTTCTATATTCTTAAAATTGAATTATTTTCCTCTCTTTTCTTTTCACAGGTGTGTTTCTCATTCCCTATGTGTTATTTATATTTCTTGGCGGTATTCCTATTTTTTTCCTTGAGATTGCTCTTGGTCAGTTCATGAAGGCTGGAAGTATCAATGTGTGGAACATCGCACCTCTCTTTAAAGGTAAGTGTTGCACCGTTTAATATTGTGTGATTTTGTGTGTTCTTATTAGTTGGCATTAGTTATCTGATTTACATTTTTTACCATTTAAAATCTGTTAATCTTTAGGCTCTTTTTCTATGCGTTTTGTATTTCAGGATTGGGTTTTGCCTCTATGGTCATTGTGTTCTTTTGCAACACCTACTACATCATGGTTTTGGCCTGGGGTTTCTATTACCTCATTAAGTCCTTCAGCTCTACGCTGCCTTGGTCCTCATGTACAAATGAGTGGAATACAGAGAGCTGCATTGAAATCTTCCGCCATGAAGACTGCCAGAATGGCACCATTGGCAACTCCACCTTTGGAAACATGACCTGCGAGGAGCTTGCTAATGGTCGTTCGCCCATCATTGAGTTCTGGGAGTACGTTTTTGTTTGTGCTTTTACAAAATAATGTATGGTACAATTTACAGTTGTGGTTTTATTTCAAATGAAAGTTAGTGATAATTTATGTCGAATTATATATTGGTCATGTGTTTTTATAGCTTTTATATTTGAATCGTGGTGTATACAAATCGTTGATCTTAAAGCCCTGTTTTAAAAATTCCAAGAACACCCAGCAAGGCCTGAATAAAAAAGGTTGATTCATAATATACTTAGTTTGGGGTGATACAATGGTGCCAATTTTTTTTCCTCTTTGTGATTTTCCAGCCTACAATAACACCAAATTATCTACTAGTACTAATACTACTAGTAGTAAGATACAGTAAACAATCATCTAAATCTGACTCCCTTTTGAGCTAAGGTCATGCAGTTTGTTGCTTGATAGATGGCTACAGCCTTGATTTGTTTATACTCTGATGATTCCTGAACTCCCTAGCCGAATCAAGAACCATACCATACACGAACCAAGCAGACTGTTTTCATTATTAACTTTAGTAAAAAAAAACATTCTACAGAGTTTGTTTTTGTTACTATGATAAATACTGGAGTATAATAATGCAGTATTTCTTTTCATTATTGTTCAGGAATAAGGTGTTGAATATCTCAAAGGGCCTGGATGAACTGGGTGAGCTGAACTGGGAGATGATCTTGTGTCTGCTGGCTGTCTGGGTTATGGTTTACTTCTGTGTGTGGAAAGGGGTTAAGTCGACTGGCAAGGTATTAATGCACTCCATTCTCTCTCTCTCTCTCTCTCTCTCTCTCTCTCTCTCTCTCTCTCTCTCTTTCGCTCTTATATATAAATATATATATGACAAAATTACATCTTTTTATCTATCCACTCCTTCTCTTATCTTTTCCAAGGCATTATTGCCTTTTCCAATGGCCTGAAGTTGAAAGTCTTGGATATGCTTTTGAACCACATTTCGACTGTCCATTGTTTGTAAATATTTGGCATGTTCCACCATTTTTGGTGGCTTTGAGTGTGTGAGGTTGATGACTGTTCCTGTCTCATTAAAGCTTTTTCTATGTTGTTTTGACACATGCTATTCTATATTCAGTTGTGCTATTTTGGGGGTCAAAGTGGCCCCTGAGAAACCAGAAAGCACTAGTGGTGGCCCAGGGGGCAATCTGACCTCTAAAAAAAGCAGAATTAAACATCAAAACATGTGAAAACAACATAGAAAAAGCTGCATCAATGATCCATTAAAGCTTTTCTTATAATCGGAAGAATCGTGTCCTCCATTGATAGAGCAATGTGACTTTCTCTTCTGACTGCGACCCGCATATCTCCTCCCACTGCTGGTCCTCCACAATAGCGCAGGAATGATGCAGACACATCACCATAGCAACGTCATTTGCAAAGTGGGAGTGGTTTTGACCATATCAGGCCATTATATTGTAAATCTTCAGTGTGGTTGGTCGGTCAGGGCAGATTTTCTGCAATAGGACGTGACCAGGCTCTCGTGCTCATGGCTGAAAGCCAGTGTCTGCTCTGTAAGGGCTTGGGGGGTGGAGATCACATGAATCTTCAGCATTAGAATGACACTGGTTTATTTCTGGTGTGTGATGCAGTCAGCCTTCCTCCTACGCTGATTTTACAACCATTTGCTTATGTTTCACATACCACTGTCTTCAAAATGACCATTAAAAGAAAAACAATGTAATGGAGAGATAGCATTTCCTTATATAAATTGTAAGATTATGTATGTGGACTTAATTTCTCTTTCAAATTCTAAGCTAAGCTAATTTTCAAATCTTATTTGATTAGATAATATATAAGGTAAGAAGAATTGGTATTTTCCTGGACATAGATCATGGCTATACTTAGAGCTTAACTGAATTCCCAGGGCTCCAGCTTGTATAGTTCAGAAGTAAAGATGTGGTAATGCGATAATGCAGTGAAGCTGCAGCAAACCCACTAGCATTAACATCGGACAAGGTCATAAAGTTATAAGCAAAGATGCTTATTAAAATCATTTTATCCTGCAGTCCAAGGTCAAATATACGTCAGACACAATGCTTTACTTTAATACCGAGTTAGTTGATTTACCATATTTAACCACGTGTTCTATTAAATTCTCTGTCAATGTTTATAAACAAAAATGTAACATTGTTTTTTATCACAAGAAATACTGATTATATACTGTACTAAGTCCTGTGGTATGATGTCAAAAGACAGCTGTTATCCAGAGAAGGCAAAAACAAACTCTGATAATTATGACCAACTTCCTAATATGTGTTCACCTCCTGCCGCTATGATTCACTGCCATCTTTCCTTTACAATCTCTTTTATAAGAAGCAACAACTCTTTTAACAAGCTACAAAAGCTTTTAGTCAACATAGTTCATCCTTTGCCTCTGCTTTGTTTGCCTATGCAGCTCCTGGTCCCAGTTTACCACTGCTATGGGAACACGCAACAAAACTTCACAATCAAATCAAAACATTTTTGTTGTTATAAACACATCAACTTTATGGATAAAATGTTCAATTACTGCGTACCCAAATCACTTGACGGTTTTGTGATCATTTTATTCACTTCACCTTTTATTGGTCAACAAAACACAACAAAAACCTAAAGTAGTTCCAAAATTATAATCAATGTTTAAATATCCACAATACAATACAATTCAGTGCAATTTGTGACAATAATAAAAAATATCTAATATCCTGTATAAAAGTACAGTGCAGTATCCAGTACTTTGTCTGATAAAGATGAATTACATGTTAACGCCTCACTGTTGGTTCATTGTTTCACCGCACCTCCACACTGTCAAGGCGAATCAAAGCCGGACCTTATACCATGGTCACATGGTAAAAGTAAGACCTAGGCAGATAGTACAGAGACTTATTCAGAAAAAAGGTCCCCTGGGAATGGCAGGGTCAGCGTCTGAAGTGTATGTCCTGAATAGCTGTCCTGTCTCCGTGCCGCATTGTCCTTGAGTCGGGTGCATCATCCCAAAGGTCTGAACCAGACTTAGACTTCTGGTGTGTGAATCATTTCTTCATTGAAATGTAACTGCATGTTACGAAAGAGGTCTGGCATGGCATCAATGTCTCACTTTCAAATGCCTATTTGAATTAAGTTCAGATGTCTCTGTGGGGGTTGTTACAGCAGAACTTTTTTTACTAGAAGGAAAAAACCCCACTGTCGTTAAGAACTTCTCTTAAGCGTTGCCTTTTATTGTTTGAGAACAAGGTCCAATAATTGTGCTGATAAGATTAAGAACTAGCTATATATTGTTCGATGTGTGAGTGACTACGTGACCAACATTTCATCGACAATGCCCTTTCATAATCTAGAAAGATTAGAAAGCTTCCACAGCCAAAACTTCAGACTTATTTAACATACTGAATGTTTTACATAATTTGATCTACCATTCTGTTTATATAATGCCTTCTATCTAGACCCTTCTGCCAAGCCAAGTACATGGTTTATTGCTGTAGCTTCACCGATACGATACACTGACTGGACCAGAAAAGGGCTGGATAATATAGAACATCTTGTTTTACAATTTGATCCTGCTTAGGATCATAGTGAGTCTGATTCATTGGGTAAAAAGGAGGAATCACCCCACGCTACACCTTCTAAGGCACTTAGCACCACTATTTGGCTCGACCACAGAGCAACAGGGAATGCATGCAAATATCCAATCATGCTCAGGCTATTTGTGCTGTATGGTGACAAGAGCTAGTCACTATGCCACCGTGCCTCCCTGTCTAACATCAACTAAGACCTAATTAACACAGAGGATGCACTCACATCTGGTTTTGGGTACAGATGGTGACGTCACAGCAAATCTTTCACACTAACCAGAGTTTCTGCTATTTAATGCCATTGTGATGCTGAACAGAATTTGACATTCATAGCCGATTGCATTATTTAAAGCTTGAAGTGGAAAAAGGATCACATTCACACTTAGTTCTGTTTTATACTGAAAGTGAATTCCAGACCCAGATCATTTTAGTAACTAGTCCAGGAAGTGCATTTAGTCTTCACCGGACCTAAATTTCATATGACCAGGCAAACCTACTAAACATGTATATATGAAAAACAATGCAGTTGTCCCTATACTTTATGTACATCCACATTTAACTTTGATAAGGGGTGTTTGAGGATTTGGTTGTTGGGTTTTTGTTGTCACATACCAATATTAAACAGCTCTGTTTTCACAGTCATTATATCTGTGTGTTACAGATTGTGTATTTCACTGCCACTTTCCCTTATGTTGTCCTGATCATTCTCCTGGTGAGAGGCGTGACCCTACCTGGGGCTTATGATGGCATCATGTACTATCTCAAACCAGACTGGTCCAAGCTTGAAGAGCCACAGGTAAGACAAATGGTTGAGGGATCATCATACACTACTTCTTATCACACTAAATGACTTGAATGTGTTTGTTTACAAGTAGGTGGAATTAGCTTTTAGCTTTGTGAAATACTAATTCTCAACTGGATTAAACTCTTTGAGCCTTAAGTGTTGTACCTACCCGTTTTGATTATTTCTTCTTCTTCAGGTCTGGATTGATGCTGGCACTCAAATCTTCTTTTCATATGCCATCGGGCTCGGAGCCCTCACTGCCCTCGGCAGCTATAACCGTTTCAATAATGACTGCTACAAGTAAGTCAGTATTTCTTGTTTGTTTTCATTTTAACTAAACATCAGTTTACTTTGGATTCTAGCAAAATTAAGGATGTTGAAGACAACTGGCCACATGCAAAATGCTATACTAGCTGCAGCTGTGCTATCAACCAGCCAGGTGTCTACTGTCATATGCCAGGTGTCAGGTCATCTGTCGTTTCTTTAAGGGTTGGGTGGTTAAACAGGGACCTAACTGCTGGCCGGTCAAGGCAAGTGTACAAGTCAGAGTTACAACCCTAAATCAGAAATAGTAGGGTCAGTATGGGAAACGCAAATGAAAATGTTCACCGTTAATTTGACATTTTAATTATAAAACCAGTTAAGTAGTAAAAGTTGATGCTGAAAGACATAGGGTTGTGCCAATTTGCTCATTTATAATGATAGTTCAGATCATAGAAAGAATCTAAATATATTAAAATCTAATATAGATATGTTTTAGCATATATATATATATATATATATATATATATTTAAAAATCAGTTTTATTTGTTAAGCACATTTTGCAATAAACATAGTCTCAGGGGCATTTTACACAATCCAGGATGGACACACTAAAACCACTGGCTTTAAATGAGGTTGGTGTCTTAATAATTAAATTATTGGTCATTTATTTTAACTATTTTCCATTTGCATGCATTCTGTCTGTACCAGAACAAAATGTTTACATTTTGACATCATCAGATTTCCTAGGTGTTGCCTTTTTGTAAATTACTTTTACATGAAGTTTATGCGTTAAATTGTTGATTTGTTTTTTATTCTAATAAATTCATAAAGCCAGCATTTTAAAAAGAATATACATTATACAACCTTGGTAGGTAACACGAGTACCTACTCCATAGAGAATAGTGTCCCTCGTAATAATTTAATTAATAGTAATAATTTAATTTTGTATAATTTTCTATTTGCTGGTTGCACTTTGCTGCAGTGAAGTTTCTGACTTTTGACACAATATTTCAGGCATTGATTTGTGTTGTTCTGTTATTGCTAGGGATGCTTTTGTGTTGGCCCTGATAAACAGTGGTACCAGTTTCTTTGCTGGATTTGTGGTTTTCTCCATCCTGGGCTTTATGGCATCTGAGCAAGGAGTGGACATATCAAAAGTGGCAGAATCAGGTAAGACTTAGCAAAGCTCACTGTTGCTGCATTATAAGCATGTTGATTAAAAAGTATGTTATGTTTTTCTGTTCCACTAAACTGACCTGCATTGTTGTACGTTTATCTAATTCAGTTGATTAGTACTTCAATGGGACTGTAAACTATTTGTGTATTTATAATAATTACATTTCAAAAGTTTTATGTGTAAAACCTATAGTTGAGGCTTTTCTATGAAGTTACATTTGAATGAGTGTTATATATATGTACAGATGTGCAGATTTAAACAGATAAGTGGCTTGTATTAATGATTTGACTGTTTGGTTTATTGATATTGATGGCTGTATTAATAATATTCAGGTCTGTCACAATTATAATAAAATACAAAACAATAATTACAAATTGGTTTGCTACAATTAAGAATGATCAAGTACACAATTCTTTTAAACCTATGAGCTATTCTTAAAATGATACAACATTGTTTTCTCAGGTTTTATCTATGTGCGTTCTTACGAACAAGTGTTTTGATCTTTGTTTTTATGAGTTATTATTTTTCATTACAATACATGATCAATTAAATGTGAATCTGTTTAGCTGCCCCATTAAGTGTCGCTATAGCACACAGTACGTATGCCCTCGATTATTTTTTAATCCTGGGACCACCTGGAGATAATCGGTGGAAAGAAACTAAGCCCTATCCACTAGCAGCGATTTATAAGTAGTATATATTTCAGAGTCGATACCGTTTGGGCAATGATTGATGCTTATGTATTTGTTTCATGGCTGTAACGTGTATTTTATAAATCATGTAGATGGCAAACATCCCTACGAAGTGCA
>JAOUQU010409057.1:0-11629 GCA_028566735.1 Ammoglanis amapaensis
TTCATTAGCACCTCTAGTAATATATTTACTGAGAAAAATGGTGACGTGTTCAATACTTATTTCACCCGCTGTATATGTTAGGGATAGTATTTGTTTATGTACTTTTGTCATTGCTATTGCATTATTTAGACACAGTATTTATAGTTAAAACATACAAAGACAAACTTGAACATACCAGATTGGATCACAATGACAACCATTTCAGTATGTAAAATGAAATCCAAAAATGAAATCAAGTGCACCATAATTTACTATAAATCAATTGCCAACCAACTCAAGTCTTGCACGTAAATAGCTTATGTGATGAAACAAGGCATACGAAACAAAATGACCACCAGTACTTTACAAGTTTACCTTGTAACAAAATTATACTGAACAAAATTTAAGGCATAATACCACATTGTGACAAATAAAATAAAATTGTTGAAACTTGTAGCTTATCCAGCTAATAAAGACATAACACTTTTACTCAAAAATGATTCTACATTTTCCACTATCCGTTTTTGGGAAAAAAAACAATAGTTTGAGTTTCATGTTGGGTAAGGGGTGTTCAAACACTTTAGCAAGGACGGCACTAGTAATGGGCAGGGGTGGGCTCAGCCCGCCCAAATGGGCATCTTGCTCATGCAATCATATTTTTCATCATCATCAGACATATGCATATTAAATATTCATTCAGCCCAAATGGCCCACTTAATATTTCTACCAGCCTATCCTAATATTTTAGGGTAAAACCTGCCCTGCACCTAAGTACGGTACCTTGTTGTATACTGGGGATTTCTGTACCAGAGAAATTTAGGTCTAAACAACAGGTCGACCTAGACTAAGACACCTACGGCACAGTTATAAACATATATTTTAAATATTATTCAGTGTGTAAAAATTCAAAAGAACATGTCTTTCTTTAATACATTACAAATTACCTTAGGAACAGATGTAGAAGCTTAACTGAGTTTGTGTAGCAGACACTGAACAAAGCAGAAGCTACACACTTTCACAGGACTTTCTGTAAAAGATTTAGAATAATATGTTGATAAAATAAATAGTAATTGTGAAATAAAATAATTGATGACTAGTGGTGTACAAACCCTTACAAAGGACAAGCCTATAGTAAAACACTTGTTCACAACACAATGTTACCATAACACAATAACAAAGGTATTACGCTTAAATGTACAGGATAGCAGTGCACAAAGACACCACTAACAATAACAGATAACATAACGAATGTAAAAATCTTGCTTTACATCAGTGCAATGAAACCGTATTCGTTAATTATTCACAGATTATTTACTTTCTTATACCCAGCATATTGTCCAGTGAGCTGACAAAGCATTAGTTTAACATCAGCTACATGTGGTGTGGACAGTAAAGTTTGTCAGTTCAGAAGTGTTGGGGTTCATACATTGCAGTGAAGTCTCTTGAATCTGCTGAATGAAAAGATTTCTCTCATCTTCTGGAGTCTGTCCATTCTGCGCTCGAACAATGCAGGTGGGTCGATGTAGGTTGAGCATGTAGACTAGCAGTTGCTTCTGGTTCTTCAGCTCCTTAATCTGTGCCTTCAACTCAATGTTTATACACTCCAGTTTCTCTGACTCCTGAAAAGGAAAAGCTTTATTTATTAATATTAACTAGTCCAGTATAGCATACCATTTAATTTCCCAACATTGTTGAACACCTCACGGTGAGAGGTTCTTGCTCATGGACCCAATATTAGCAGAAAATTGGAGCCAAGGTGTAAACCCACAAATTCTGTTCAATTTAACCCAATACACCGTCACTGTGAATACAAGAAAAAAAAACATTAACAAGCAATTGATAACATGAAAAAACATCTTACCTTTTGTAAACCATCTGTCTTTTCCTTTTTTTTATTCCTGCATTTAGCAGCAGCAACCTTGTTTCTTTCTCGCCTTCTTTTCCTGCGATTAAGTTCCTCTATGGTGAGCTGCAGTTAAAATATGAAAACATGAAAGGTTTATAAAGTAATATATTTTGTTTATTTGCTTTTAGATTTTTTATTCATTTCACAGTGTCAACAGAACCCCAATAAAGTTGGGACAAGTAGCAATAAGTGGCAGGAAAAAGGAAATAGAGTATATAATGAACAGCTGGAAAACCAATTAATTCTAATTAGGTCAATTGACAACATGATTGGGTATAAAAACGGATTCTCAGAGTGTCAGTGTTTCTCAGAAGTTGGTAAGAGGATCACCAATTCCAATATTGTTGCTCAAAAAGACGTCATTTCTTTCAGGGAAGACCCTGCATTTTCAACAAGATAATGCCAGAACACATTCTGCAATAATCACCACATTATGGCTACGTAGGAGAAGGAACCGTGTACTGAAATGGCCAGCCTGCAGTCCAAATCTTCCACCTTTAGAAAACATTTGGCAAATCATAAAGAAGAAGGTGTGACAAAGACGATAGAAGAGTTCGAGGCCTGTGTTAAACATGAATGGGAGAGCATTCTTATTTCTAAATTTGAGAATCTCCTCTGTTCCCAGACGTCTGTTGAGTGTTGTAATAAGAAGAGGGGATGCCACACAGTGGTAAAAATGGCCTTGTCCAAACTTTTTTGGGATTTGTTAATGCCATAAAATTTTGAAACATATGTTTCCCTTAAATCGATACATTCTCAACATTGCATTCAGTTTTTATTTACAATTTGTTTAGTGTCCCAACTTTTTTGGAATCCAGTTTGTAACAGATTGCCTCACAGAGTCCTAGTTTTTTATTTATTAGTTGGGTCATTGTCTATGATGAGTTGGGCATGCTCTTACAATGTCTGAATGTATATCCCCCCCCCTCACACACACACACAAATACATACCAGACTGTTAACTTTTCTTTTGAGATGGAGGTGTGAGCTATGCTTAAATGGAATTTATCTTGGTATCTTTGGTAAAAAAAAAAATAATAAAAAAAAATAAATAAATAATAATAATAATAATAACTCAACCCTTCTTAGGACACTTACTGGAGACAAATAAAATGTTTTACTTTAGGTTTTGCTGTAATATTAGTGTTCACTATGGTAGTTTGACTAAAAGTCATTATACATGTAAAAATATACCTCTTTTTTTGTGGGTGGCTCTGAGTTTCTTTCTGAGCTGTATCTGGTGTCTTCTGTGCTGCAGGACCTGGAGAGATGCTTGTTCTGTATGGCGTATCGCAGCTCCTCCTTGACCAGCGGAGTAAAATGAGTGAAGTCGTCAAGTGTAAGTGAACCAGGTAGGGATAAACATGGTACCAGAGCCGAGGCGCAGATTTCAGAGGGACTAATAACCAAACCAGAATGCTGGAGCATCATTCTGAAAAGGTTTAAAGGCTATTAAAAAAACATATTACCAAAAAAATAAATAAAACGGTGACTACACAAAAACAATTAGTAATAACTTTTATAAACATGTATTTAGGTTATATTAGCATAAAACAACATTAAAACAGATGTTTGACAGGAAAACAAGTAAAAAAAACTTAACTTAAAATTTAACTTCAAACAACGTTAGATACGTCAGTCTACTTTATGGTCAACAACTTAGTCGACAGTTTAGTCAAACACAAAATCTGCATTAAACTTCACAAACGCATACTGTCCCCACGCACGTGATTAGATGCTTAATGCCGTTTTCGCACATATCGCTTACTTTGGCAAATATATAGAATAGTAGTATATGTATATAACAAAAAATAGTCTCAAGTTCACACCGGTTACACTATATGAGATAGAAGATAGAACAAAATCGAAATATATAAAGCTATAATTTACCTTAAGAAAACCGAGTGACGAACTGAAGTCCGCTGTTAATATCGTCGCAGTTCGTAAAGTTTCAGTTTTAGTCGGTGCGTTACATCACCCGCGAGTTTTATAGTACAGACCAGACCCTCAAGCATTCTACTAGTTTGGGGTGGAGTCGGACTTACGTCATTCTATTTATAACCCATGGCTTCGCTTCTATCTGCGATGATGCAATCAGGCAACCCCTTTCTTTTTCTGTGGAGGATCAGACAACAGGCATGAAAAAATTCTGTTGGAAGTGAATGCTGAAAACTACATTCCTTCACTGAGTGTTAATTTTTTTTACTGTGCACTGTCAGCTACGTGTTGAGGGAAACTTCCATTCCCTTATCCATTGTCATGGATTTAGAGATGCAACCGCCTTTGTTATTGAATTATTGTACACGCTTACTGTGTGTGTGTGTGCACTTTTCGTAATATGTATTTATTTTATTTTAAGAAAATACTGCTACTGATAAGGAAATCAAATAGAACATGAAATTTTATGACAATGGCTTTTTCTCAAATAACAATAGTTAATACTAGATTAGTAAGAGCTGTTATTAAACAGATTAAAGGACATTTAGGAAGTTGGTAATTAACAGTTACATTATATATGAAGACGAAGAATCAAAACTAAAAGTAAAGGATTATAACCCATTAATTGTTATTATAAAGGACTCTTGAATTCTTGACAGGAATTATTTATCATATTTAATCAGTACACGTGTACATAATACACAATACATAATATCTAAAATATAGTTTGCATGTTTTTTGGATTGTGGGAGGAAACGGAAGTAATCTCACAAACACTTTACAGAAAGGAGCTAGATTACTCTAGATGAAAGCTGGTGAAATCTCTTTAGATGGGTTATTTTGTGCATTGTGCAAAAAACGATGATTTATGTACATAAATCTATTCTAAATTGTTTAAAAAGGTATGTCTGTAATGACACTAGTTTTTTGTTGTTGTGTTTTTCCTTTCCCCACTTTATGATTTATAAATAAAGCTGCATGAACTGCATCCTTGCGTCCAGTTTCAATCATTGTGTGTTATTCCCTTAGTGGACACAAGTAAAAGTGCCTTTGTTAAGATTTGTTATCAAATATATGTCCAATACAAATTATACTATAGTATTTCCAATAAAATCTGAATTTAATTTAGGAGGTTTCAGGTTCTTGGTAAATGCTTATTATTAAGTAATAAATAAACGTTGATGCTTTCCCCCCCCCAAATACAAGAGCTCATGAGGTAAAGTGTATAAACTACTGTAAAAAGCCAATCCCTAAAACCTGTCACTACCATATTGTCAAATTAGATTATATGTTACCAGACCCCCAATAAGTCCTAAATAATCACATATTAACATGAAAGAAAACAATTACATTTAATCAATTATTAATTGTAACTATTATTATTATTATAAAAACTCGTGTTCTTTAAATTAAACATAAAACCCAGTAACCGTCATAATCTAGAAATAACTAAATAGTAGTTGTAGAGATTAAGTTGTGTACAGCATAATTCTTTTGGAATCTGTTGACACAGTCTCCTTTAAATAATAGTGTGCTTTTGCGCTCTCACTTGCTCTCATTAACATCAGGCATGGTCATAGATATTTATAATGTAACAGTTAGGTCAGTGCTACCTAAATCTAAAACTGGCACAACCATTGCATGCTCTCTGTTTGTTTACCATAGGTAGCGCTATGGTGATAGCCCTGCAGACATGAAGACGGGGAAAGCCATGGCCAGGATTCCCAAACCTTTTATGGATACTGACCTCATTTCCTTTTGTAGCTGTATTCTGCAAATAGCAAATTCTGTAGTTTAAATTCAATATAAAATCACATTTTCATAACATGGTTTTACAAGGTGGCACAATCTTAATACTCCACACTACTATATTACTTAAATATATCAGGAATAGCTCAATTTGCTGATCTTGGTTTATATATGCACGCTAATAGAGCCAAACAAACCATACAATCTGTACAGTGTAGCAGAAATTATGTTGGCAGGCCAACATTTTTAATTAAGAGCATATTATACTAATACCCAATAAGGCTATAGTCTAAAGTATTCATAAAAATAACCACATTTGTTTATGATAATCAATTTTATTTCCCTTTGGATGTAGGTTATAATACAATGCTGTAAAAGTTACTCACCGCACCATATCAAAAAAATCACATGAGTGCTTATAATCATTGTGCTGTTCCAGCTTCATGCAGAATTGATAGGCTGGGCAGATTGTTGATACAGACATTCAACCAATCATCTTAAATGCTTAGGTTGACATCATTCTGTGGTGTGACTGCAGTGTGTGTCATAGCAGTGGCAGATAAATAGTTAATGAGAATCCTTAGATTAAAGATCAGCAAAACCATGCATCAGCACAGAACATCTTTGAATTGTTTCTTACAGTACAGCCAGTTGAAGCAATGTATAGGAATAATTCAAGCTAGATAAAGATAAAAATGGGTAAATTCAAGTGTTTAAGTAAATAGGTTCTTATAGCTGGCTACATTTGAAAATACTAGTGTGTTTAATCTACATTATTCAGCATTACATACATTTGTAGATTTTCTTTCCAAAAAAGCCACAATTGTTGGAGGCTTCAATATACACACTTCATATAATAATTTCAATGTTTATAGCAGTATATACACCCAAGTTCACTTATTTTGGAAATAAGCCTGGTCCACATACGATTGTATTTTACTGTTTTTAAATTAAATACCCTAAAATTGAAGATATACTAATCATGCCCATATGAAGTCGATCCAGTAAAACACAGAAGGTTGACCGAAACCAAAACATTATGCAATTCAGATTTAATGTTTGTAATGGGGTTTTCCTTATGTTTAAAGAATTGAAGTAAACAATTCCCTTAATGGTGTTACAGGGCAATTTCATCAACCTGGATCATGTGACAAGGTAGAATTTCCAGTTTAGCAAACCACAACAAAAACTGTTCAGAGTATGTCATGTGACTGCACTTGTTTGTACCATCATGTTTGTTCCTAAAAAAAACGTCAGCATGAATATTGCAGTTTCCGGAATTAGTCACTTACTGCTGACACACCTTTTGAATCATCTTAGTTATTTTCACCAGACACACATAGCTGGGTAGATAAAAGGCAGATCAAATACTTGTTACAATAAAAAAGATTTTTTTTCAATTTACAACTAAAAAGCAGTAATGAAGCAGTAAATTAATCCAATTTGGGTGGTTTTCTACATTGAAAAAAGCATTAAAATAATTTATGGCCAGGCATTAGAAAGCTTAGGTAATTGAACAATAAACTCAGCTTTAAATAATAAAAAAACTAGCCAATCTTTGATATACATGCTCCTCTTCCAAGTCTTACAGCTGTGATTTTCTCACCCGACCTTGAAACGTCAAACTATTACAATGGGAAGTAGCAGCAACCCAAACTGTAAAATGTTAAATTTGAGAAATGTCTTAAAACGAGAGATTTCGCAGAGATCATGCCTATGCTTAGGTTACAGAGCTACTTGAAACTAAACTACTGGAGTAGTTTAGATTTTTATTTTGGTTTACCATGAATCTTTTATCATCACCAGTGATTGTATATGAAAGGTCAGATGTTCATTGATTACATTTACTTGTTTTGAGAAAAATGTGTGAGTTGCAAGCAGACTACATGAAATATGGAATGTAGAACATGGGCAAAAGAAAGTGAACCACTGCTGCACTGGTAAAGTTAATTAAGTAAAAGACTCAGATGAAACACAAGTGAGTGCTAAAGTAATCAAATTAAGCAGACCAATCAAATGATGCTTAGGAAAAGTGGTAAGCCCCTCTGGTTAAAAGGGACAGAAAACCAGCCAAACCACTGTTGTGTCAAAACATAAAGAAACGATGAACAAAGCTGAGAAGAAAGGGACATCTGAGAACATCTGATGATGAGCTGTCTGGAAAAAACTTACAAGACAATCTCGAAACTATTATAGCTTCATCCATCCACTGTAAGACAAATCATTTACAAATGGAGGAAACTCAGCATCACCACAACTCTACCCAGAAATAGATGGCCATCAAACCTTACACCAAGCAGCACCATAACAATAACAATTCAGGTAAAGGCCAACCCACGCATCACCCCCAGAGAGTTGCAGATGAGTTTGTCAGCGCCTGGGATAAATATACACGTGTCTACAACCAGGCGAAATATCAAAAGCATTCATCATGGAGTTGCTAGAAGGCAGCCTCTGCTCTCAAGAAAAAACAAAGTTGCCCATTTAAACTTTGCCAGAAAGCATTTGGACAAACCAGAGGCTTTCTAAAAAGACAATTCTCTAGATGGCGAGGCCTAAATTTAATTATTTAGCCACAATCACACGTTTGGAAAAAAGTCTACACTGCATATAAAGAGAAACACCTCCTCTCAACCATGGTGGTAGAAATGTGAAATATCCTACCATCAGTCAGGAGTTTAAGCTGTGATGTAAATCGGTTATACAATGACCCAAAGCATTCCAACAAAACTACGAAGAAATGGCTTAAAAAAAATAAGATTCACACACTGGATTGACCCAGTCAACGTCTGGACTTCAATCCCATAGAAATGCTATGGCAAAACCTGAGATCAAGTCAACTTGATATATCGCCTAAGCCTATCCCTCTTGGGTGATTCTGGAAAAATCACATCAGGCAGGAGCAGCAATATTCCAACTGCAGTCTTGACTTCAGTCCTTAAACTCATTCCATCAGAATGCCCTTGGGGTAGAACAATAGAGAATGTAGTCATCAATGTACAATGCTAGTTGCAATCAATAGAAAGATTTAGATTCCGGCAGCCCTAATTACACTGCTCCAAAAAATTAAGGGAACACTTAAACAACACAATATAACTCCAAGTAAATCAAACTTCAGTTAAATCAAACTGTCCACTTAGGAAGCAACACTGACAATCAATTTCACCGTTCACACTGAGCACATGTGACAGATGTGACCGAGTTTGGAGACGCTGTGGAGAGCGGTCTGCTGCCTACAACATCCTTCAGCATGACTGGTTTGGCAGTGGGTCAGTAATGGGGTGGGGTAGCATTTCTTTGGAGGGCCGCACAGCCCTCCATGTGCTCACCAGAGGTAGCGTGACTGCCATTAGGTACAGAGATGAGATCCTCAGACACAGGTGGTATATTAGATTCAGTATCATTAACGTTTTTAGTTAATTTGGACACTCTTTTTTGTCACAAGTTTTTTGAGAAAAATATACTTTTGTTGAATAAATAATAAAAATCTTTTTTTTGTGTTCATTATTCGGAAGGTCTGCTTTACAATGAGAATTAGATGTTCACTTCATATGATTTTTATACTTTTTCTTTAGAAAACAATGATCCTATTTCGGTGGTTCACAAACTTTCAAGCAGAAGTGTTTGTTTCTAAAAGTAAGAATTAGCAGGCTGCAATAAATTTCTTATATTTAATTTAAAAAAAACTTCTAAATTCTAGAGTTCAAGATTCCTTAAATGTTTTAGTCTGCAGATCATTTACTATTAGACGCTTCAACAAAGAAAATATTTGACGGGTAAGATTTAAAATAACCATTGTCCAATAAGTAATTGCAGCCAAGTTATATATGAATGGCAATGTTGACCATGTAGGTAATAGTATCAAAACTCAAATCTTCTTTACAAAAGTATTTAGACCATTTAGACCCTCTGTCAGAATTAAAGTTAAATGTTTCATCACTATGTTTTATTGTAGTGTTTGTATTAGCTAAGTGAAATGACATTGCAGTCTAAATTGCATGGGGTTTGTGACTTTGCAAACTGTTCAATCGATTTAAAACAGATGAACTTAAACTGCATTCTAGATAGAATAAAAACTACAACTATTCTGTGGAAGCCCCAGAAATGTATTAAACACTATTAGTGGACCACATCAGACAGTTCACAGATAAAGTTGTAAAGAAGTGTAAAGCAGGGATAGGTTATATATTTTAAAAACATCCCAAAATCTCACAGAGCACTGTCCAGTCCAGAGTCTGAAAATGGAGGAAGAATGGCACAATTTGCAAACCTACCATGACATGGTCCTCAACTGACAGCTCAGTCAACTACTCAAGAAATCTAGAAACCTAATGAAAAAAAAATTAATCCATTTTTGAAAGCAAGCCAAAAGTCAAAATTTTTGGCTGAATACAGGTGTTCTCCCAATATATTGGTATGGACGGGAATACGTTGCTGCATCATGCTTTCAACTATTTTGCAGTCACTGGGATCGAACACAAAACCTTTCAAATAAACTTTTAAAGTTCATGTGGGCTGCTAAATGTTTCATAAACATTGGCAGCAAACTCTTTCACCTGGTCTATCATCAAAAGATCCTGAAACAGAAAAATAGCAAATTTTACTGATAATACACAATAACAATTATAGTGTTCTGCATTTTAAAGTTGATAAACAATTTAACATAAGTTTGGACAATGTAAAAAGATAATGAACTAATCTGAATTCCAACAACTAATCTCATTAAAAACATTGGTGGCTCCTTTTGAAGTTTAATAACACTAAAGCTGATGCTTGATACAGGTAACATCCCTACAGAAACACACTTTTTTTTGTTGCAAAAGTGGAATTTCCCCTATTGCTCAAAACATCAACAATGTGCAAAAGTAAAGTAAATTAGTAAGAATATGTACATGTTCACAATGTGTTATTTAGTACAACACACAACTGGATTGCATTTGCCAAATAATGACTAATGTATATTTTACCTGCACAAACTGACTGGGAATTTCACTGCAAATTGAGTGAATCTGTCCATTGGCAATAGGAACTATTTTAGCCAGAGGAAGACTTATATTTACGAGACTGAAAAATAGCAATATAAAAAAAATATTAAAAAAGACAAAAAAGAGCAATTTAGGAGCAATGCATATTTTCTACAATTCATAAATACATGGCAAAGTTCTAACCTTTCAGAGGAGTTGCATTGTGTGTGATCTGCCTTCGGAGGATTGAAAAAGTCTGCCACATTATCAAGAAAACGACTAAAGCCTCGGTTCAGGCAAGTGTTGAGTACAATGTAAAAATCTGGGCTAAACAACAAGAACAAAAACGTTAAAAGTGTATGACATATACAGCAGAAAACTACTGAGAAAACAATGCGCCAAATTATTAAAATTTCCATACTTATCTAGCATGTCACGAGTTTCATTTAACAGTTTGATTGTCGTGATGTCTTTCTCTGTAAGATCACAAGCCTGTAAAAGACATATTTCAAAGGTAGCGCAGACTATTTACAAACGCATATGAATAAATTTCAATGAAAATTGAAAATTGTAAAAATCCTGTCCTTCAACACTAGTCTCAAAATTCAATATATATTTATTACAATATGTATTTATTACAACTTTTATAATGACATTTTCTAGCACAAGTAGTCGAATTATCCTAGCTGCAGGTCAGTGGCAACTTGCCACCTGGTATACTGACGTCGTGATTGGTAGAAAAATGGTAAGTGGCACATCATGACTTGCCTGCCACCATTTCAATTGAAAAATGTGAATATTCTACTTGTACTGTCAGTTATGTCAGTATTTAAAATTACATGATCCCTTAATATCTGGTGATATATCAGGAACATTTTATGAACACTTGGAATACAGTTCTTATTTACTGGTCCTTTAAACAAAAAATCTGAACTTTAAAATGCCTAAATTGACATGGCTGTAATGTGAAAGTGTTTTAGCCGCCTGTTGGCTGAATGGAGAACGTATAGCTTGGTACTCAAAATTGCGTTTGATTCTATTTTAGAATCCTTAGGCATCACCCAAAATGTATCAGGACCCACTCACCGCTGTA
>JAOUQU010409068.1:0-11628 GCA_028566735.1 Ammoglanis amapaensis
ATGCTGAAATGATGTCCTTTTATTGGGGGGGTTACAATGACTGGATCAAATTATTGGGGGGGGTCATAACCCCCCTATAAATTACGCCAGTGCCACACACACACACACACACACACACACACACAAAGAAACCCCCAAAAGTGTTTCTGGTTTATTATGAATCTACATCCCAGTACCCTGCAGTGTAAATTGCTTTATTAGATGTATTATAACATGAACATGTTCTCTACCATGCTGCTTGTGAGTACTAGATTGTCCTGTGATAGTAGCAATACAACTTTTTACCGCAAGTGTCTCTAAATAAGCAGCAGTAATATTTCTATTGCGAAATAGCACATTAATAAATCAGTGTTAAGATAGATCAAATAGACTTATTCGGTTGCTATATGTGCTCAATTGAGAAAATACTGAGAAATGCTGAGATTGTATTAATAGGCCTACTAAGTGGTTTTTACTACGTTGTTGCTAATCTGTATACGAGTTGTACTTGTGTGATTGGTAATTGATTGGTGTAGTCTGGTAATGGTGGCCGTGTCACCGCCTGATAATCGATCGGCGAGATAAACATGATGAGCGTTTTTTAAAAGGCTTTATTTTTGTTTACGCTGGAGCGGCTGATTTTCCGCCTTGACGTCACCTGACGCAAATAAAGGAGGAGGGCAATCCGTGCTATTCACACGGCCATATAAGCTTCAGTTGTTTATTATCGCGACACGGACTGATGTTTATGATCTTGGCGTGTAACGTTCGGCGGTGTGTTTACTTTCGAGCGCGTGCGTTTGTCCGCTGCGTGGGTGCGCGAGACACGCGGGGTTCGCTGTTTCTCTACAGGCCCGGGGACCAACACCGTGACACCGCCGTGGAAACTTCATCACGGAAGAGCAACTAGTGTGTCTCGACTCAGCTGATCCAGCCATGACCTTTCCTCTCCCGCCATGGATTCTTTTCACCTCTGAATTACTGTAACGCTCGCGCGTTTTATTAACGTCTTTTTTATTTGCGTCTCGTGCTGTGTTTTGTCGTCTGGTGACACCCCCCCCCTCGCGCACGCTCGAGTAAAAAAAAAAAAAAAAAAAAACCGAACCTAAATGGGTCCGAAACAGAGCAGTCCGGCGGCTGCGGGTCGTCTCCGGGCTTATTCCGGGTCAGATGTGCCTTCGTCTGCCAGCAGCGGGACCGGTACGGCGGGCGCAGCCCTGCGTTACTTCAGTGGGAACCAAGCACAAGTCGGAGCCAGGGGGAGATACGGGGGTGATGGTGGAAGACCCAATTCTCTCTTCCAACCCACCATCATAGCGAACAGTAACGAGAACAACAGCGATGAGGATCGAGAACGAAACCAGTCTGGTCCAAGACTTCTGATAGGATCCTTACCTGCTCACCTTTCTCCTCACCTACTGGGAGGTACGTGTACCCATGTTAGGGATCCTCTTTACCCACTATCTTTACGTGTCAGCTAAGCAATAAGACCACCAGACCAAATCAAAACCACCTGTTGAGCAATCCAATGGCTCTGGCAAGAGAAAACTCGACCCTGGGTTACTCTGTGGACCGCTACTTATCCCCCTGAGTATCTCGGCAATTACATTTTATGGGGTAGGTTGCCAGGTCTTTCCCCAACCCTGTATCTCTACAGGGATGTTGTGTCTGACTACTGGACAATTTGCACATTTCCGATCAACCTAGTGCATGTTTTTGGACTGTGGGAGGAAACCGGAGTACCCGGAGGAAACCCACGCTGACACGGAGAGAACATGCAAACTCCGCACAGAAAGTCCCCAGCCCGACCCGGGGGATCGAACCCGGGACATCTTGCTGTGAGGCGACAGTGCTGAACCATTCAGCCACCGTGCCGCCACTAGGGTCATTATCCGGCTCCAATCGACCTAACTACATATCTTTGGCATGTAGGAGGAAACCAGAGTACCTGGAGGAAATCCACACAGAATGCCCGGATTGCTTTACCCGGGTAACGAACCCTTGATGCGTTGTTTACAAAGTGTGGTTTCATGTGTTTACAACCTTTTACATTGTTTGTTCTTTTATATAGTTACAGTGAACTGTGTATAATGTTAAAGTTTTTGTAGTCTGAGTGTCCGTAGAAAGTAATCAGCAAAATAAACACACAAATAAGCCTTCAGTTGTTATTAAGGTATTCAGTTTCAAATCAGAAAATCAGATACATTCAATCATAATGAAATCATGGCAAACATGAAAGAAATGGAGAAAATGTACCTGGTTGTTGATTTGTAACAGAAAACTTTGTGGTTTTGTTTTTCTTCTTGGTCCGAGTTTCCAGATGAACAATACAGAACTGGTCAGACTGAAGTCTGAACAGTCAGTGGAACAGTGGAACTCCTCATTTTGAAATATTTGTTCAAGATAAGATATTTGCATAAATATGAGGACACACCACAGACGATCTACGACAATCCTCAGCAGTGATCAGTGAACCAGCTCATGTTGAAGTAAGTACACACACATGATTCCTGCATGTGATCAGTTGCTACAGTTCTCATGATGATATTATGTAATAATGTTTAACCAGATCACGTTTAAATGTAAAAGAAAAACATGGACAGTTTCTAATCTTTGGACTGTGGATGGAATCTAGAACCCATATATATATATATATAATATAACTGTATATATAATTCATTATATTAATGTAGAAAAGTATAATTCACTTAATTATATTTTTTAAAACCTGTTACCATTTTCCTTAACCAGCAGTTTCCAAAACTGTCCACTAGAGGTCCTTAAACTCACATAAATATTTCGGTGTAACCCGGATGAATAAACCGAACATTCATTTTAACTTGAATCTTTACAACTGGAATTCGAATTATTAAAATTAATTTGAATTTTTTACAACCTGATTCTAAATAACAACACATTTCAGACACAATTGTTGAAGAATAATGATTTTTGGTTCAGGTTCAGGTGACGCTTAAGTTAACACCATACGAATGAAAACAGCCCTCAAGGTTACTGACAAAATCTGTTGTTTACATTTCTGTTTACAACTTATTGAAAGTATCATTATATAATACAATTAAGCCTCAATCATACTTATTATTAACCAAGGAGAATCAACACACTTCAAGCTTGTTGTTCCTTATACATCATAGTTTAAGATTTATTGATGTTACATTTATAGTATAAAGTCATTACTGTTTCAATTATTCGTTGTAATTATTTTATTTTGGCATCTTGACAGAACCCCAATCATGTCCAGTAAATATTTGAGTATTTGTGAAGACATTGAACATTAAACAAACATCATAAGGAAATTAAACCAAATGAGTAAAAAAAATCTTAAACTGAACAAACCTAAAAATGTATAACAAGTCGAAAAATTTAAACAGCAGTAAAGATCCGGTAACAATGGTACACACAACTACTAAAATACTACAAATGGACCCCAACGTGAAAAAAAAAAGATTCTGTAAAACAACTTGTAACCAAAGATCCTAAATTTTGCAAAATTCAGCTATTCAGATCCAGCAGGGTTAAACATTTGTGTGTGTGTGTGTGTTTAATAACTAATGTGTTAGTAGATCATAACAGATGTAAAAGACAGTCAGTAAAAATAGTAACAATTGCATTTGGTGTTTTAAACCCTTATAATGAATATAAACACACACAGAGAGCAGCAGTAGGCACGCAGGTATATATAATCAACAGTTAAACATTTCATTTGGTTAATATTACTAGTTTTAAAAAGAGACAAAGCGGCACGTTCTGGTTTTGCTGGGTGAAATGCAGAAATGGCTTTTAAATCCTGTAACAAATCCTCAAATCACATTTAGCTGGTTGAGTATTCAGTTACTGATTTAAGAAAATGGAATTTTATTCAGCAGCAGCCTTCAAGCTTAAGCCCAGCTAGGTATTAGAACCAAACCCGAGCACAGACCCTGTAAACCTTCAGGTTATAGTTACTAAACAAATATATTAGAACCACAGGGTGCATAAGTTATTACCATTTATCAATTTGTAAGGTTTAGCAAAATCCTTTTATCAAAAACTAGTTCTGATCAGGGTGGCACAGTGGCAAAGTGGTTACCACTGTCGCTTCACAGCAAGAAGTCGTGGGTTTGATTCCCGAGTTAGATTTTCTTACCTTAAGGAGTTCTCGCCTCGTGTGTGCATGGGTTTTCACCGAGTAATCCGGTTTCCTCCCACAGTCCAAAGTCGGCTTAATTGGAAATACTGAAGTTGTACTAAGTGTAACAGACTGACGACCTGTTCAGGTGTTTCTGTGTATTCACGCAGTGTGTGTGTGTCTCATGGGTACAAACTAGCTAACGAATGGATGGATTATAATAGGTAGCAATGTCGTCTCACAGCTAGGGTGTCTGTGCAGTATGTGTTGTTCTTCCTGGAGCTCCAGTTTCCTCCCACAGTCCAAATACATTCAGCCAGGTTGAAATTTGACCTACAGAATTTGTATGTGTGTGTGTATCTTGTGATAGGCTGGTACTGCATTCCTTGTGTCCAAACTCCCATGCCAGTGTGCCTGATTAGCTAAGCGGTCGAGCAAGTGAGTGAGGCGCAACACAATGCAAGAAAGTGATGGTTCGGCTTTAGTGAAACTTGAACCAGAAACCGTCGGCTCCCAAATTTGCTACCTGGGACCGATGAGCTGATAAAGGACGACATTTTTAGATCTGCCATTGTTAATCAGAAGCTTCCTGTAACTCTGGAACAACTGAAGAATGTGCAAGTCGAGCCCAGAATGATTAACTATCTCATATTCATGAAAACACACTGAGATTACTAACCAAATACGTACACACTTCTAAAAGAATTGCTATCTACTTAACAAATGTATTAAAAAAATCATGCTGCATTATGGCAACATGTGTGTGTGTGTGTGTGTGTGTGTATGAAAGACAGGCTGCTCAGTGCTTCATGAAGCTCTGCATCATGTCGATCGGCAGAGGGAAGATGATGGTGGAATTCTTCTCGGCTGCGATCGTGTTGAGGGTTTGCAGGTAGCGTAGCTGAAGGGCGGAAGGAGATTCGGCGATCACCAAGGAGGCTTCCTTTAGTGCCCGTGAGGCGTTCATCTCTCCCTCGGCGGCAATTACCTAGAGAGATGTCATTCCGGTCATTAGCTGCTCTAAATCTGAGCGTAATTACGTATAAGTGGTGTCTTCAGTTCCTCCCGTGCTTGTGTGGCTTTCCTCTGGCAACTTCGGTTTCCTCTCACAGTCCAAAGACCTAACAGTTTGCATTTTCAACACTTAACACTGTTTACTGTAAAATGTAAGTGGCTTTGGATTAAGGCGTCTGCTAAATGCTGAGAAGCGTTTAAGCAAACAAGCTCAACTTCTGTTTGCTATTGGAAATGTGTCATTGTGTTTGAGATGTGTGTGTGTGTGTGTGAGTGTGTGTGTGTAAAAGCACCTTTGCTCGGGCCTCTCTGGTGGCCTCGGCCTCGGCAGCCATGGCTCTCTGAAGCTGCAGGGGTAGTTTAACATCTTTAATCTCCACTCGCTCCACCTTAATGCCCCAGTCGTCCGTTGCATCGTCCAACGTCGACTGCAAAAGACAACCAGGTTTCAAACCCACAGACTGATCGTCTCTTCATCACGGCACCTGTTCGTGGGCGGGATATATTATCCAACGAATGAATATTTTATCGTAAGGAATCGTAAGGAACCGTTTTGCTCCACCAAAGTGGTCCAAGCAAGCAAAAGATTACTGGACCTAGCCAAGATACCTATTAGTAGGTGGGATACATTAAATATTTAATCCTTTAAGTTGATGTTAAATGCAGGAATCGTAAGGATCTGTGATGGCTAGATGACGTTTCGTTTGTGGGCTGTTCCTAGTTTGCAGTGGTCCGAGCAAGGACCAGGGTCATGGGTGGCACAGACTGTGGTTAGAACTGCTCATGCTGGTGAGCACATTTACAGCGGGTGGTCATAATGTTTTGCTCGATCAGTGTCTAAGTGCAGTCTGGATAAGCAGAAGCACTACGTAAGAGGATCTTACCTGCATACTGTGGGCGATCTCCTCCCGGTCGGACAGGATCTCCGACAGGTTTTTAGTACCCAGGACATTTCTAAGCGTCGTCTGTGCCAGGAGACGGGTAGCCGCATCAGCGTTGGTGATGTTTGCCACGGCCAGGGTGGCGTTCTGCACCCGGTAATACACCACGCCGTCCACGCTCACCGTTACTGAGTCTTTAGTGAGGACCTGAGAAACACACACACACACACACACACACACAAAGCTAATACTGCAGTTGCCTGGTGGTTAGAGAACTGGGCTTGTGATCAAAAGTTTGCTGGAGAATTGACTTCTGAAGTGCCCTTGAGCAAAGCACGAACCCCCGTGACTATGCTTTGTGGCTAGAGCTGACTACAGCGCCGGACAAGTGGGTTCACTGCTGCCCCCTATTGTGTGTTTCACACCACGGATTGGGTTACATGTAGTGGATTAATTGCTAAGTCTAAGTGTGTAAAAATAAGGCCAGGGGTGGAAAATAAGGATTCTAAATTCAAATACAGACAAGATTATAATCTATCGTTTCCTGTTTCTTCCAGTAATTTTCAGGGAGTTTTTTTTCCTTGCCACAGTCGCCCTCCACTTGCTCAACAGGGGTTTGTGTATCGGTTGGTGATGAATTTTGTAAAGTTGCTTTGAGACCATGTCTATTGTAAAAAGCGGCGTCTTTTTATCTTACCTCCTGAGGGGGGATGTCGAAAGTGATAGTGCGCATGTCCACATTGATAAAGCTGTCGGTGCAGGGAAGAATAAAGAACAGGCCTACACACACACACACACAGACACACACAAAGGGGAGAATCTGCATTGTTCATCTTGTTTAACCATAACAGGATGTGAGCAAGAAACCAAAGCAGTATGTGAAAGGAATGCATGTGTGAGTGCAGGGGGGTAGGCGAGCGCCCACAATGTTGATTTTGAGCCGGTTGTAGCTCTATTTTACGCTGTTGAGAGTTGATGTTGACTTTCCAACCTTGGCAATGTTCCATGTTTCCACTGTTCTAGGTTCTGTTTGTACAAACAAACGTATGGAGCCGGTTAAAAGTCCTTATTGTGTTTACTTTACATATTCACAGAGATCCACTGACTGAGCTACTGACATACACTACTAGTAACAAGTACCTGTATACAAGTACCGGCATAACATTATGACCTCCTGCATATTATCCTGTCGGCCCCTATTGCTAGTAAAACTGCCACAGTAGATTGCCTGTTGGATCGCCCATGATTCTGTCGCCGGTTTCCCACCGTTCCTTCTTTGGACCACCTTCAAAAGACAATGACCACTGGAGACTGAGAACACTGAGCTGCAACTGACAAATGACCCAGTTCTTCTGAACAGATTGACCATTCGGTGCTGATGTATCATTTTCAGAACGAGGCCCCCTTGTGGTGGAAACGTAACTAGGAATGTAGAGGGAGGAGTAGTGAGCGGGTTGGGTTATTGGAAGAAAACGAGATCAAATAGGGATAAAACACACACGACAATTTTTAGACTGCAAGTCATTGGACTGTGAACACAGACAAGTGGAGAACATGCACATACATTTCCCCATACAACAGAAAGCTCTTCTAGCTGTGGTCTTCTAGCTGTGACAAGACTGTTCTAGCCACTAAGCAACCGTGCCCCTACCCGCCCCCCCCGGTCCAAAACAGAGCGGCCAAAATCATGCACGGTAGGACCTGAGAAGAAAAGCAAGCAGGTCCCGTGTATGAGCGCTGAATGCTAATGCTAATGCATGTCGGGTCAAGCGGCGAGCTGGACAGATGATCGGTCACAAACCTCAAGTCTGTATTGATTAGAAAAGGTTCTTTATTTGCGTTTCGTCCAGGGAACGTGAGGACGGTTGTTTCTAATGTCCGTCTCTCGTTTCACATGGGAAAGCCAGGGGCTAAATTAGTACACATGATGGGATGCCAAATAAGTTACGGTAGGAATGAACGTGGATCGTAACATAGCTGCTTGTAAAATGATAGCAAGGAATGCCAGTCTGTCCAGGACGCGGGGCATTCTCAGCTGTTCGAAGAGCATCGTGTTCAGTTGTATTCGACCTCTGTATGATCTCTACAGTTATAACAGCTGCCGCTCTAAGTGAATACGTTTGTGCTTCTTAACATTAATCAAAGTCAAGATTGATAAACATTAATCTGGCAACCCTACTGAGTGCTAAGATTTTTCCAGATGCCGATTTCTTACATCAAGAAGTCCCGGGTTCGATTCCTTGGTCGGCTTTCTGTGCGGAGTTGTTCTCCACGTGTCTAAATAGGTTTGCCCCGAGTACTCCGGTTTCCTCCCACAGTCTAAAAATAGTCCAAAATGACAAAAACATGATAGGAAAATGCACAATAAATATATAAGAACCATGTAAACGGAATCAATGGGCTGATTCACTTGTGGTGTTCTGACAAGACATCCGGGTCGGATCTACGAGTCTGGTCATCATGGCAACAGACCATAAAACCGGTCGTGATTTATTCCGCCTGGTGCATTAAGTGAATTAGTAGCCCAGGACCGAAACGACGAGAGAATCTGCATACGTACCGGACGTGAGCAGGCAAAAGCGATTAGAAGCTTTATGGCTTTGAAATCAGATTAGCAGTCCAGTGATGGATACGTGTAGCGCGTCGCTACATGTGTAAAACAAACGAAACGTATTTATATGAACTTTTCCATTCGAAAGCAACTTCCAGTGTGTTCCAGCCTGGCTCCACATTCTGTTCCTTAGGGAGGTCAACGATTCAAAAGAATAGTAAAGAATCGATTCACTCAGAGCACAATTTAAACTGGTAAATCATTTAACGATAACTAATTTTTCACTTTAAACAGTAGGGGGTGCTGGTGCAATTTTTTGTTGCTTTGTTTTTAGCTTTGTTTTCACCTCGGCTTATATAAAGTTGTAGTAAGCAGTCTAAAATCAAATCAGTCGTTACAAGAATGAGGGTGAATGTAGGTCGGCGGAAATGTTTACTTCGTTTGTGATGTTGTGTGTGTGTGTGTGTATGTAAAATGTAGCTATTGTGGTGAAACATTATGATGCCTTGACGAATGAAATTCAAGCTGTTGCTCAGCTTGTGGTCTGTCCTGTAACCTGTGGTTCCTGTAACCTGGCCCACGAGCAAACACGTTGAAAACCGGATGTGAGGTGAAGAATAAACATTTATTTACTCCACAGATTAGACCAGGATAAAGCGGTGAAACGGTGACTGATTGGGACATGGGGGTTATGGGAAGACGTGCGTTACCTGGCCCTTTGGCTCCTCCTTTTACAATACGGCCCAGTCGAAAGATGATGGCTCGTTCGTACTCCTTCACTATCTGTAAAGATGACAGAAGATTGTCAAGGTAGCTCATAGCGACTCTTCCCAAATCGCACACTTGCACACTTCCAGCATTTTTTTGTGCTTCACAATGGAACGGAATTGGCGGGTCGTCGACCGTCGGGAATCAGGGGCATTTATGCTTCGTCCAACTCCAATCGGAAGCGAAAAACGAGTTTATTTTAACAGCAGACTGACTGATTGGACATCTGTGTATCCATTTGAAATGCCACTAAACGATTTTTCCCTCATTACAGAGTTAAAATGCAAAAACTGGAACGTCTGTCAGCTGATGGTATTTCCATGCGTTTTGCATTTAAGGCGAAAGCATCACCGCCACACCAGACGTTTCCTGCTGGGAGAGAGAATTGTTCTGTGTAACCTTACCGATCATAATGGTTACATTACGGCTTTACCTTGATGCACATCCATATGGAGATGGGTAAAGTGAGGACAGTGAGGAGGATGGAGAAGAGCACCAGGAGCCACCCGCAGAAGTCGATTTCACGATCACCACTCTCAAGGGCTGAAACACAAAGAATGATAGGAAGAAAACGCAATGAACTGCATTAGAACTGCGCATTCATTCGTCATTACGCATATATGAAGGCAACCGTGGCGATGGTTATTGATCCGGGCTTGTGGCCCGTTCGATTCCCAGAGTCAACAGGTCATGACTGAAATGCATTTGAGCAAGGCACATAAACCCTAACTGCTCCCTGAGCGCCATGACTAGGGCTGCACAGTGCACGGCTCACTGCTGCCCCCTAGTGTGGGTTCCCTAGTGTGCAAATGTGTTTCAACTGCACGGACTGCAGTAAATACGAAAGAATAATTCCTAAGTGTGTAAAAGTACAGTCGTGTTTTTGTACAGTACAACAAACTCCAAAGTGTCTAGTGTCTGCTCGCTGCATATGCTCTTCCTGACACAACCGTCTTATTTATCCAGGCACTACAACGCACTGGGCTGGGGTAGGCATTGTGGATGTAGGGGCTAACCTGGCCTGGTGGTTCGAGAACTGGGTTACTGATGAAAAGGTTCGAATCTGCGCGTCAACAGGTCACGATTGCTCACAGCTGCCCTCTAGTGTGCGTTTCACTGAACGAACTGGGATAAATACAACGCCACCTAGTGGCTAAATTTGGGTAGCATGATTTTGGACAGTTGGAAGAAGGTAAGGATTAATGACTCGAAACTTAAACTCAAGCTTTATAATAACGTTATAATGGTTTAAATGCAGAAATATAACAAATACACTTTTATTTGTAATTAAAGTAAGAAGGTGGACGTGCTCTCGAAGCTAAGAGAACACGAACCACTATAAAACAAACACAACCTTTTATAAATACTCATACTTTAAGTTAATTATGAACCACTAATATAGTATTTTGTCTATAAAACGTTATAACCCCGTGTTTATATCAATGTAAGCTCCAGTCCGGACGTTCCCATTCACCCTGTCCGTTATTCACTCGCGTAAATAGGCGTGATACTCTAACCGTACGATGTTTACCTTCTTGTCTCTCTCTTTTCCGCTCTTCTCTCGATTCTTTATCATTCTCCATGATTAAAAACACACAAAAACTTCCCGGCAGAGCAACAATGTCGTCTAACACTTCGTAATAATAATAACAGCAGCTCCTCAATCGCTTAGCATTTGTTATTAACGTGACGTACTGCTCGTGAAGTCGAAACCGCCGGCAGGTGGCGATAGCGAGTCAAAAAATGTAGATCCCGCCCATGAATCGACTCACAACAACACTCGACACCGACGCAGTACCGACACATTAAGTGATTCACTTGTTGATAATCAGAATTTAGGATTGTTCTCGAACTTTTGTGGCTTGTGATGCACTGTTTTAGTCTATTCTTATTTATTATTGTTTTATACATCTATTTTTAAAAGCTATATTAGTTGTCAGCATTACAGGCGTCACAAATAAGTGCAATTTAGAGCAGCAACATACCAACTAGCACATCTTTTGGACATCTGAGACCTGGAGGGTCACAACTAAAGTGCCCTTGACTAAGGCAACTAACCATTATCTGCTCCCCGAGCGGCGTGGCTAGGGCTGCCCACTACACTGGGCAAAAGTGTTCACTGCTGCCCCCTAGTGTCTAGTATGTGTTTCACTGCACGGATTTGGTTAAATGCGGCAGAATAATGACTACGAGTGGTTAAAATAAAAACTTTAAAATCTTCAATCTAATCTGTATGGAAGCCCATTCCCGCCACCTAAAATAAAAATAAAAATCCAGCACACATTTTTTTTTCATTATTAAGTCAATTG
>JAOUQU010409077.1:0-11628 GCA_028566735.1 Ammoglanis amapaensis
ATCGCGAAATATCATCACGGCTAGAACTCTTCTCAACCAATCAGATTGCGAGGTCGGAACTACCTGTTGTATAAACACAAATTTATAACGTGCGTTCAATACAACTGTGTCCACATGACATACTATTATAAATGAAACAATGACGTAATGATTTGTTTTGATCTTAAACCGTTTATTTTTCAAGGATTATATTCCTCTTTGACTTTGACTCTTTGACATAAATATTTACTGAATATTCTGCAATTCATTTTAACCAGTAGCAGCTTATCAAAATCTATAAATGATCACTTTATGCAATGAGGAAAAATTAATATCTAGCAGAATTAATTTTAAGTTTTCTTTGGCTTCTAACATAACGTTTTTCTTTTGACTTCTAACATAATTCCGATCTTTCATTTAGAAATGAAGTGCTTCTAGTGCTTATGGCTTGGAAAGAGATCTAAACAAGAGTTCATTATTTTAATACTAGCCACAACACTAGAGGAACATCGAGTTTCTGGCAGTTTTGTCATACATTAGTTTACTCCTGCTTGTTGAACTGATGGGATTGTCATGGGTTTGCGTTGATGTTTAGGACTATAATCATTTTATAATGACTGTAAATCAATTACTAAACTGACTAACGCCAACATCAGTGGTTTTTGCACATAGTCATAAAAAACGTTAGATATCAATGCTTACATAGCCGACTTCCTATAATTTCCAGTGGCTAAATGAAAATGTAAAGTTATCATGGTAATCAAAACCTAAAATCTCTGTGTATTTACTACAATAAAGTGAAATATCATATTTTTTCAATTTTTCTCACTTTGTTTACGTTGATGCTCTTTGTCTCATCACATCTGATGACTTTAGCCACGGTTTCATAGGCAAGGTGTTAATCCTACAAAGGCATTTAACGCCTAGATCCAAGCACGTTCTCTTCACGTTGCATGAGTGACAAGCTGCATCCTTTCATTTCTCTTACCTGTCATCCTGTGTCACCATCATGTCTTTATGTTTCTACATCAGTGTTGCGTAATTATTGCAGTTCTTGACTGACAGGACAAGAACTTTGAGACTGGTCAGTTTGGATATGCTTTGACAAGCTGGAACGTTCTCACCTTCAATACATTTTAGCCAAACTGTTTTTATTTTTTATTTATTTATTTATTCTGGTTATTCTCACAGTTCACCGTGACTCTGAAAACACACACTGAGTAATTGCACATGGTAAATTGATCATACCATTGACCTTTTTGAGATAAAAAGCTTTGCAGTTCTGTAGTATTGCTCAGTTGTCTCAAAGATTAATGACACAATCATGCACGCTGAAAGCACTGGCGAACGGAAACAATGCAAACCGATATTTTGGATGCTTTCTTCTGTAATTTCTGCTGGCCAGAGTCCTGGCTTTTCCTGCAGGCTATTAAAACAGTGTGCTGAAGATCCTATCTGGTATCGTTAGGCTACGCTCATTAAAATACTGATGATCTTCGATTTAACTTTCTTTTTCATTTGGAGTTTAAAGTCACGTGTGATCTTTTAGAAGCTGGACTATCAGTGTAGAAGCACTGTTTTTATTATCTTGTTTGCAGAAGATCAATGCTAACTGTACTAAACATTTGTGCGATTTTATTAACTTTCACTTGGCTTAAACTGCCAAATTGTGCACAGTTTCTCATATACAAACTTCAAAAACGTGAGCAGAATCTTCAAAGAACTTTAAAAATTTAAAAATTTAAAAAAATTTCAATTGTACTGCAATTTGTACAATTTTTAGCACCTCATCTAGGGTTGGCGGTTTCTGTGTGATCTTAGTGCACCTATTCAGAAGCTTCGATGTGCTCCAGCACTCCTGACCCCGATTGGAAAAGCAGTTAAGTGAGTGAGTGAGGGCTTAGGGGCCCAACAGTGGCAAATGAATCGGTAACCTTATTATTACAAGTTCACGACCCTAAGCACCATGCTTTTAGAATAGAATTTTTCATTGCCGGTATAGTTTTGGTAATGTCGTTAGCCAGTAATCTACTTTTATAGCTTGAAATATAATATGATTTGCGCCCCTGTGCTATATGCATCTAGTTCTCTCTTCATCCCGCTTTGTTTATTTGTGCTGCAGCGTATTTCACTGTACTAAGCCGAACCCCTATGACGAGTACAAGTGCCCTTTAGGTCAGTCTGTCCCTTTACGTGCAGTTTGTTTTATTTATTTCTTCCTTCCGTCATTCTGTTTGCGTCTTCACATGTTCCTTGGCTGGTGCGGAAGAAGAGCTCGCAGGGTACTTCACTTGCTGGTGTGTTGCTAAGTGACTGGACAGTGAAGCATAGAGAGATGAAAATCAAAAGGGGACAAGAGGGTGAGAGAGAGAGAGACAGAGACAGAGATCGAGGGAAAGAAAATGGCTCAGGGCAGTCTGAAAGAGCAGTCATTCTCCTCTATCTATGCTGTCTCCTCCTTCCATTCACTCTTCATCTCTCACTGACCCTGTTGTGAGGGTGACTATTTGTCCTGTGTTGAAAAGATGAGTGTGCTATAATAAAGTGGGTTTGAGCTTCTAGCCCCTGTTATCTCTGCTCTGTTGGGAGCCACTGCAGGCAGTGACATAAACTGGCTCCAGGAAGTGACGAAAAGTCATTCATCAATCCTTCCTGTATATTCTGTGTGTAGGGACAGACCTGTGAACCTATCGTGCATGCTAACAATCCTGGGTCGAGCGCAATGCCAATTGTGTATGTATGTGTGTCCTTATCACCTCTAGTTCTGCTCTTCTGTCCTCCCTGAGTCTCCTCCTAGCTCACGCCGCCTCTGTGCTGAAACTTACAATCAGCCTGCAAGCTGTTTTCTCCCCCTTCCGAGGGGGAAAAAAAGGCAGCAAATGAATGTGCTGTCCTGGAGCGAGTGCGCACGGGGAGTCGTGTCCTCAGGCTTGAAGGGTTGCAAATGAGCCACTGGTGCCATCTTTGGATGCGCTGAGCGTATTAACCCTCCCTAACGCTCATTTTCTCATCCATTTTTGCTCAGACTGTTGTAAATGTATCTCTGTCTTTTAAGCAGGGACTGAAACTGCCAGGCTTTGGCTGGAGTTTTATATATATATATATATATATATATGTGTAACAGCTTCTCACGTCTAAGGTCACGTTGGGGTCATCAAAAAAGTTTGGTATTCTCATGTAATGGGATATGAATGGCAGCCAGTATGCATGATAGTGTGTGCCAATCATTCAATCATACATTGTACGTTACATCCATGTCTGTATGTCTGTCTCTACCTTAAAACCTAACTATCTACACCCAAGCCCTCACTCACTGACCCATTACCAATTGTCTCACTTAAAAACTGCAAAGCCCTGATTCACTCATACTTTTTATCTTGAGTGACTTAACCTTACATGGGTCTGTCTGCATTAAAATTCTGGTCACTGTCAGGAGCTCCGTGAATTCCAGCATGGAACTGTGATAAGATTCCACCTGTATACGACATGAATGGAAGAGTCTGGTGCGGAAGAACTGACCTCAACCCAACAGAAACAATTTTGGGATGAATAAGAACAGAGACCGAGAGCAATGTCTTTTTGTACCAACATAACTGTTGCAATAACTGCACTCATAAATACTCCTGAACCTTGTGGACAGACTTCATAGAAGAGTTGGAACTGTTCATGCTTCAAAGGATGGGCCAACGTTATATTGAACACTATAGATTAGGAATGGGAATGGACTTAAACACTTATTTAAATCAAGGCAGATGAGCAATTACGAACAGAGCGAATTTCTTGATGTAGCAGTTCCCTCCCACAGTTCAAAGGTCTTCAGTCAGGTTAATTGAAGAGATGGACATTGCTTGAGCTGTTCCGGCACATCCACAAACAATTTTTCAACCGGTAAAGCAGACAGTGAACTCGTGAATAAATGTAATCATGTTTTAGCTTTTTGCTACAATCTGATCATCTGATCCTACTATTTGGAACTAATGTGGCCATTTTTTTTATTCCACTTTAATTTGAAACTATAAAAGAGTGCCTAAAATTAAAAGAATTTCAATTTAAAAGTCGTTTCAATCAAGCAATCAGAATTCATTAAAAGTTTTGGGCACTCATTTATAAGCTATAGTGTGAAGTTTTACATTCGTGGCTTGGTGGAAGGTGACGTCACAGCTGAAGTGTTCTTGAACAGGCGCCAAACTCGTATCTGCTCTACGGGCGCCGTGACTAGGGTTGCATAGTGGGTAAAATGTTCATTTCACTGCACAGATTGGGTTGCAGAGGGTTAATTTCTTTTGTGTAAAAGTACAGTGGTGACAGTGTGTAAATTCTAAACGACCGCTAGGTAGGTAGGGCGGATATGTATACACGGACAGATAGATATCTAGACATAGATGGGCAGACAGGCAGTCAGACTAACAGCGATAGCAACATGGAGAATGGATAAGAGAGACAGACAAGACAAGCGCAAGCACTTGTTATAATTTTAAATTCGGTATCATTTAATTGTGCACGGTAATGCATCATCGTCAAAGCAGCATTTCAGAGCATCCGGCCAAATCCCCTAGTGTCCTGCCAAGTAAATAAAATGCCTTTCCAGTGGGTTCTGGATGTGTGTACACACCACTATGTTTTGCATCTATAGTCGTACTATTGTACTTTACATTAGGAGCGCATGATGTTCTATCAGTAATGCTGATGCATGAAGCAATCTAAGGATAAACATCCCCAATACTTTGCCAGAGTGTCTGTTGGCTGAGCTGTCAGTATATTAACTCATGTTTTCATTCAGTTATATTGCTGACATCATGCCTGGAGTAGATTGTAATCAGTTTGGTCAATGGTTGAAGGTGTATGCATTGTGATTTTTATTTGTTTGGCTTTCTATATTTATAGTTGTATTTTATTCTTCGTTTGTTTGTGCTGTCCTCAGCTTCTTGACTTGCATAAAAGACAATATCCCTAGAGCAATTTCTATTTGTGGTGCAGGGCATAAAGAGTATATCAGGGATGGCTGATGAGCTTCAAAAACAAAAGACCATTTTCCAAAGATCATTCATAACCTACTTGGAAATCAGCCCAGTTCTCAAGCGAGCTTGGAGTACTTCAGGCTGATCATTTAAAAATTTTTACTACCGCTGTTAATCCCAAACGTATAAAAATTATATTATAATATAGAATATGAAAATGGAGAATTACGTACTTCCAAAATTGCTCACTATGTGACAAATGGTACAAAGACGTTGAAAAACACCAGCATGGTCTATAAAGCTGTTTTACGAGGTTGGTATGGAGAGACTCATTGACCTGCTCAGAACTCTGTAATCAACCCCATTAAACACCTTTGTGGTGAGTTGAAATATTGACTGTTTAGCCTTATCGATCTCAATCGGGGTTTGACCTTACCAATGCTCTTTTGACAGAGTGGTCTTGTGAAAAGCCTTTTAGAGAAGATTAAAGGCTTGTCGATTGCATGCTCATTCCTGTAGTCTTTCAACAGACAGTTTTACTTATTTTTCTAAAGTCATATGTAAAATACGTGATTTTATTGTCTTAATGTGGTATTAATGCTTAAAACAAATCAACAATGGCATGATTTCCATACTAAAGAACTTTCAAACTCTGCTCTAAACATGTCTGGTCTCAGTCTTTTTGGGCTTTCATCCCGAATGCCAACAATAGAAGCTGCCATCATGGCTGGTTTTAAACCCCAGATGGTGGGTTTAAGAAATCAAGATGCTAATTGTAGTAATTGTTAGGAAGAATTAAATAGCAGCCCTCTGTAATCATACATCCGCTGCTCCCTGTTTCTTTGTTGCTTCTTCACCCACGTGGCTGTGGTTCTTTTTCCCCTAATCTGACACACGCTCAGCATTAATCAGGCGTAATCTTTTAATCAATGCCATTGAGCTAAGTTCATTGTGGTAAGAACTTTGATTCAGCTCCTTCAGCGATTGGAGCTGGAAACTTAAGTGAAATCCTTCCCATTTGTTCAGTGCATTGAGATGTTACATCACTGAATGGTCTATTAGGAAGTTGTTGGATGTTGTGTTGACAAGGTAAATGTGTGTTCATGTTGGCTGTTCAGGCCTCATTTCGGCCGTGGTTACAGCGTGTTTATATAAAATACTATTTATACTGCCTCGTGTATTATTTGAGATTTTATAAAACAAAATAATTTTAATCATGCTCTTCAAAAAGCTTTTCATATTACCTTTTCAATTAATTGGTTTTAAATAACTGCATGCATGTGTGCTATAATGCATGCACACAAACACACACACACACATGACCAAACAAAACTGGAAATATTTTCTTTCTCACTCTTTCTTGCGAACATAAGTGTCACTAAATATAAAATGTATATTAATATATTTTATAAAATATTTTATTGGCTTTGCCGGACATCTCCTGTATTAATTTATGTTTTTTTTTAGCTTAAACTTTTTTCTTTTTTTTTTATACAGTCGATTCCGGTTAATCGGACGCAATCGTTTTAGTCCCAATATCTAGCTTGTCTGATTACATAAACATGCCCTATGTTACAAAACGGGACATGCTATAATTTATGTAACATTAAATTATTACTAAATCTTTATTGTGCCATTATACAAGTATAGCGAATGTGCAAACAAGAACTTCTGTTTCTTACGAACTTTATTCATTGAAAAATGAAGTTGTCGAAACAATATAAATCACAATGATTTCTTACTCAGCATGTGAAGCATAATAAAAAAAAAGTTATTACTAAAGTCCAGTCAACATTAGAAGAATTTATACAGTGGGGTCTGTTACGTTCTCTTGACCAACTGCACTTGAATAAAATCACAACAAACAAACGCTCGCACATGGATTCACTGTGACCCTGATTGGTATCAGTCATGCATTGTTAAAGGATGTTAAAGGTTTCTTTGGTGTGTGTGTGTATATATATAAAAGTAAAAGAACTAGGTGAGGGATAAGAATCTCTGTCCTTTGTGCAGCTTGACACTTACTCACTGGCACCTGTTCTGGGCTTTAAATGATCCCCCTGGCAAATGGATCTTTGACTATGGGTGTCTTTCCGGTTTGGAACTGGCACTTCATTCTGCCTGATACTCAACAGCTGTCATCACTCTCTCACTGGCTCTGGTGTTCATCTCCTCGAAGCTGAAGCCAGCAGAGTCTCCCCCCTCTAATCTAAAATAATTGTCTCTGAAACGAATAATCCTGTGCTGGCTTAGTCCAGCACAATAGCTGACCTCTAGAAACGTTCAGGACAATGCCGAGCCCTGAGAGAAGCACCTAATCTAAGTGTTCCTTCCCATTACACTCCCTCCCATTGCTGTTCTGAAAAAGGACGAGCAGGAAGAAGTCTCTTATGAAATAGCTTGATGTTCCTGTACTGCTTGGTGCGAATGGAGCCAGGGTGTGTTTAGGTAATGCATCGCTGCCACTCTTTAGCTGATGATGATTGCCACTTAGGTTATGAACAGCCATTAAAAATCTGTCGTTGAGATTGATTACAGCGTAATAATCAAATAGCATGTTTAAAATGTTTTGGCGAGTGATTCTAAACTAAGCATTTTTCTTCATCTGGGATTATGTCACGGTCCAAGCTGTTACATATTAATCTTGGTGGATAATATTTCCTTATGCGATTATAGCTTTACAGTCAGTTGTTTGTGTGTGAATGTGTGTGATGAATGAAACAGAACTGCTAGTGTAACATAACACATTGAAAGTCAAACTTCAAAACCAGAAACCAAAGTCAATTCAAAGCAATGAATAGCCTTGTGGTTCTGGACAAAATTCACTTCCTTTACTTGGTTTGTTCTTCATCAGCATCTTATGGTTGGGCAAAGTAAGTTATAAATTACTGATCTAATAAAACGCATAGATTCTTGAGTTGTGGCGTTTAATCATATCACATCCGAATACAAAGTATTTGAATATGACAACGCAAATAGGCATGTTACACCCCCACCTCCCGCCAGAAAAGAGTATTAAAATTGTATTATTTACGGTGATGATTTAAATCAAAATATTTCTTCATTTTTTGCACGCTCAACCTTATTTTGTTTCAACTTAATTTCAACTTCAAATAGCACTGTGTTCTTTGCTGCACCGTGATCCTGGAAGGAACACTCTTCCATTTCAGTATGTACTTGTATGTAGCTAAATTGGCAATAAGCATCTAGTAAGCATCCATTCGTGCAATTCATTAAAAAGAGAAAATGGGGACGGGCACAAATTAGGAGTTGTATTGAAGTGCTAAAAGTAAATAATGATGTGAAGATTGCCTCTTTAATGAGAAAATATGACTAGATGAAAAAAAATGAAAAATTTAAAAGCCATGTACCGCTTAAGCGGAACACCTGCAATCTCTGATATTTGGGACGTTTCTGCCTCAAGAACCACTTGTCATGTAGAGCCAATATGTGATGTATTGTTAAGTTGTTAGTGACCTGTACAGTATCCTGAAACTTGGTGGTTTCTGACAGCTCAATAGTAGGACAAGCCAAGCATCCTATTTAAAACACAACCGTAATAAATAAATGTGATTTACTTCTCAGCATTTTGTCATCTCTCATACAATATTTATTGACTTGTCACCGGAAGCTTGTGGTAAAAGATTAAAATTCAATGCAGCACACCATCCATTCAGTACAACAGGCCGCATTGAAGCTTCATACCCCCCGAAAAGGATGCCAGTCAGTTTTGAGACCTCAGCCATCCCTCTCTTTGTTGCTTGCAAAAAGAAACCCTGCAATGAAGAAGAAAAAAGAAAATGCTAATAAGCCTGTGCCAGTAATAAAGTAGGAGGGAAGTCTTGCGCCAGAACTGACTGAATCATCCCCTGCTTATGTGCCAGCCAGATGCCTGACGCTATCTTGTGTGTCTCTGACTCAAGAGTCTCATTTGCTGCCGTCGTGCCTGGCATCGGACGCGTAACCCACTGCGGGCCTTGTTAACCTTGCACTGATCGTTAAAGGGGCTTACAGGATCCACGCAGTACCTCTACCCTGCCCACTGAGCTGCCTTGTCACAGCTGTTTGTTTCTGTTGCCCATGGAGTTACAGCAAATGGAGCATTTTGGTGCTAAAATTGTTGGCTTTTGAATCACACACATTTGCCATCTGTACTCATTTGTGTCATTTTCCTGTGCACCAACAGTGTTCTCGATTAAAATAAATTAAATATAAAAACTTGACTTATAATAGACCAAAACACAGTCCTAAGCTCATGTTTGCAACATGCAACAATGCGTTTATGATGGAACGGATTCAGTAGGTCAACAACAGACCAACACTGCAGCCTTCTAGCTTAAGAGGTGATGTGTGTCCTACGTATACATTTTTCTACCAGTAATAATAATAATAATGCGTTAGATTTCTGGCACCGCTTTGGCATTTAATCAGCAAGCCCACTGCATGTGATAAAGGTAGCACAGGGGAATAATGCTTTCTGTTATCACAGGGGGTCTTTAATTAGATGTGCCCCCTGCTGAGAATTACATTTTGCTGCCCTTAAACTGGCAGCTGACCCGGCCAAATGTACAAGGTCTGATGAAGGCTGGCTTACTGCAGTTATTGTTTTATTTCCTCACTCTGCTATGCAGTTAATCAACGGACGGGCTGTGGAGGGGTCAGACAAAAGTGCACAGTGTACAGGATGTGTTAGGACGTGAGGGCTTGTTTTTTGGGGTTGTACAAAACAAGACGTGGTAAAAAGTACCATAACCGTGCAAGCAAATATCTTTAATCTGGAATCTTGTTCATTTGAATGTTTCATAACTAACATTTCTTATTTACAGTGATTAAAAAATTATGACCTAATACAGTTAAGCATTTGAGGTTTAATAGCCTTTTTAATAGCCTTTTTTAGTATAGCAAAGGCTTGAACTGGCAGCCTTCAGTCCCGTGCTTTCAGCACTGAGCTACCGTATCTCTGTAAGCCACCTGTTGGCTTAAAAATGTTCAAATGAAATGTTGCTGAGTTAATAATGTTCACAGTGCATGCTAGATTGTATATTCTAAAGCAATTTGTTTTAGTGCTTGTGTGTGTAAAACCCATGTTTATCTTTCTATGCACGTTTATTGCTAATTATTAATTAAAATACATTTAAATTCAATAATGTCATGGTTATATAGCACGTATTTGTGACTGCAATGCTGTTATAATAACCAATGTGTGGCACCTGGTGTCAAGACAAGAACCATGTGCTTTTATTTGAGGTCTCAAATGCATGATTATACTGTTTAATTCAAGCTAAAGTGGGGCACTTTATACCAATATTAGTTTTCTAGCTAAAATCTAATTTTGGTAAGACAATCACATAAGGCTGATTACTTTCTAACCAATCGTTCATTAATTCCACTTAATTATTTATTTATTTTTTACCAGAGTTGTCGACTCCCCACCAGGTAAATTAGAAGTGTGGCATTCTTTCTTTAATTAGGCGTTTCCTGTTTAATTGATTTTCCTGTACTCGTGTTTTATAGTGAATCACAGGTAATGAGTGCAGCAATAATGTACCTTGTTTCATTTAGATCCTTTTATATCGAACCTCAAGTGCAGGATTGTAGGAGCTGCTTGTTAATTGGAAGTTTTTGTAATGTCATCATAATAAGTTGTTTGCTATCATTAGTATCGTAGCAACACATGCTTACTAGATTTTACTAGAAGTTAACATATTGATACCAGATCTCAACTTTGCCAACCAACTTTCTATATTTGGCTTTCAGATGTTTTTTATGGGAATTCATGCTATAATTGATCTTGAAAACATGTAATAATAATAATTTTCTCATCTTAGACATTTAGTTGCAATGAAAGACAACATTTCTTTTGTCCCATAGTTAATGGATTTTTGTGTAACTAATTTCATGTCCAACCCTGCTAACCAGCTAAATCAAGATTAGATGATTCTTGACCTGTGGCTCTAAGGTCATTGAGATTCTGGGGCACAGAGGAAGTGTTTAAATAACAATTCTAATTGAACTAAGAAATGTAATTAATCGTTCAGTTATTAAACACTTATCTTGTTTTGCCATTAAGCTCCTTGTTAGAAAAAAGCTTGTTGTACAGAATGTACTGTAACATTGAACAGTTGGACATGTGCATTCAAAAGTTTAGAGAAAATGGTCGCAGGTGGTCTGGACTGTGCTGGAGTCAAAAATTGAATTATTTGTCTGTAGCAGAAGGCAGTTTGTTCGCCGAAGGGTGTGGGAGCAGTTCAATAATAAGTGTCTGCAGGCAACAGTGAGGCATGGTGGCTGTTTCTCGCATGTGTAGGGCTACTTTTACTCAAATGGAGTTGGAAGCTTAGTCAGGATTAATGGTGTCCTCAATGCTGAGATATCAGGGAGGTGTATGATTGATTGGCCCCAGATTTATTCTGCAGCACGTCAACATTTATCATTTATCAAGACATTGTTGATAAAAAAAATCAACCAGGTTGATGAAGATGAAACAAGGGTGACATGATTCCAAACGCACATCCAAGGAAATTTGGCCTACAAAGACTTTTGTCCAAGGTATTAAATACATTTTATTTTATTATTTTTTTTATTTTTTTATTTTATTTTTTTTTATTTATTTTTTTTATATACTTTATTAATCCCCGAGGGGAAATTGCAGGTTTTCGCATATCCCAACTTTTTGTCTGGAAGTTGGGGT
>JAOUQU010409087.1:0-11626 GCA_028566735.1 Ammoglanis amapaensis
GCGGAGACAGTACCATTCGCATTGTAATTTAAAAAATCATCAATTGAAGAAATAATATAAGAACAAAAATCATCCTCCGCCAGAAGTGAGGAATTCAGCCTCCAGGGAGCGGTGTGGTGGGGAAAGTTGGGGAAAGTTAAATCTAAAAAATGAGGGGCATGATCAGAGAGGAGGATTGGATTATAAACAACTGAGGATATGTTTGGAATTAGGGAGTTGGTAACAAAAAAATTGTTGATACGGGAGTATTGTGCAACATTATTACTATGTTACATGTATTTTATATATGATTAATTCACTTGCTGTTAAATTTCCTAGATAATAATATTGTTTTGACATTATTTGGTTTGATAGCACTACCTTTACGAGCTGGTCATTAAAACTCTGGTTCAGCACAATCTATTCTACATGCTTCACCAGTTTCTTCAGTACCATGTGCTCAGTGACTCTAAGCCATTAGTAAGTATTTTATTTCATTACGCAGTGCAGATGCATTCTGTCCAAAATTAAAGCTATTTAAAGTAGGGTTGTACCGGATAGTAATTTAGAAAATTGGATGGTTGTTACTTAGATCTATATTGCAATAGTTCATTATAGTGACCACGGAGAATTCACGATGGGTGACAAACCACCTACCTGGGTAAGGTCAGTTCCATAAAGGCATACAAAAAAAATACAAATATATAAATATATATTTTAAATGTTTTAATTTTTTAATACACATTTTTATTGCGTTTAATATATTATGATAACTGAAATACAAGCAAAACAACAACCCCATGTGAACAATTCAATCCAAACCAGACAACTGCTTCAAAAATATAATGTTAACTTGTAAAATGTATACTGATAACTTTTGTTAGCTTAAGTGTTACTGCTAACTTGTGCTCATCATGAATTCTGTTTAACAAGTCTGCAATAACAACAATTAAGTGAAAATGTTCACTATCCAGTTGTTCCTGTTGGTTTTTTTTTTGGCTTTTACATGTTGATTCTGGATGTTTTTAATGCCTTTTGCCTCAAAAACGTTATGTGAAAAAACATACATTTTCCAATTGTTGCTGCTTATACTTTTCCATGAACCTGGTCAGCTGCTTAACACACATTAATTTCAGCGTTTGTGTATGAGGGGCCATTTAGGGCAAAATGCATAAAACACTTGTGCACACGCATGAAACATTTGTGTGCACACACACGAAACAGTGTCAATAAGGGTTTCCTCCGGCTACTCTGGTTTCCTCCCATCTTGTTTTATGACACATGATCCCCATAGCGATACAGGTTGGAGAAAGACCTGGCAACCTACTGTCCACAGAGCACCCAAGGTCAGATACGACTGTATCTATACGAAAATGAGTAAACACGCAGTTATTAATGGTAATAGTGATGTTTTTTTTAAATCACAGTTTCCTACTATGCAGGATTCCTTTGTCCTCCTGTGCAAATGTTTCGAGTGTGTGTATGCACAACTATTTCAGGTGCACGCAAGTGTTTCATGTGTATGTGCAAGTGTTGACTATTACCGACCATTCCCTACTGTAACTGGATCGTGTCAGATAGTAAAAAATGGCAGAATATTTTCCTAACCAGAAGTGGATTTCCGGTACAACTCTAATTTAAAGAATTACACTATTGCTATGATTTTCTTTTTTTGTATTTTTATTTTGTTTTTTATTGTAGTGTAATTATATGGTTTTTGGTCTTTCTGGTTTAGGCTTGTCTACTGCTATCCCTGGAAGGCACATATCCTCCTGCTCACCAGCTTTCTCTTGACATGCTCAAGGTTCAAGATGATTTTTAAAGCGCTGTTTCATAAATAGGTTAAAAAATTAATCTTGCTATTTTTCTATTTTACAGAGGCTTTCCACAGCTAATGATGAGATTGTAGAGGTACTACTATCAAAACAGCAAGTTCTTGGAGCTCTTCGTTTTGTTAGGAGTGTTGGTGGCCATGACAATGTATCAGCCCGTAAATTTCTTGATGCTGCTCAACAGACTAATGATACTCTGCTCTTCTATACAATATTTCGTTTCTTTGAGCAAAGAAATCTCAGACTACGTGGAAGTCCTGCTTTTAACCCAGGTGGGTGTTCCTAAGCTTTTTTACATATGTCACCACACAACTCTAGGCACATTTAAGGGAGGGGAGAGTCAACCAAGGCCATTTGAAACCATTTACATCAGCATGGCCTATGTGCTACATGATCTGCAAAGATAGATGACTACACAAAAAGGTATAGACGTCGTCTGTGAATGGTTAAATATTGGTTTATTACAACATGATTCAATATGATACCACACAATCAGTAATATTTCTACTATACTATAATTTGTCAATTGTATTATTAAATATTAAAAACAGTATGCATGCCCTTACTGAAAGAAAATGGCAAGGCAGAAATGTATTTTTTGTATGATTTTATATACAGACTTCATTAAGGTGGTATGAGGGCCAAACACCCACAAGTGGGGTTTGTGCTTACAGTGCAGGGCAAAATCTAATTATACACACATTTAGATACTTTTCCAAGTCCAAAAAAGTTTTAGGTTTATTAATTTGTTACATTTAATCTTTAAAATTGGGTGGCACAGTAGCTTTGGTTAGCTTTGGCGCCTTACAGCAAGAAGTCCTGGTTCAATTCTTGGGTAAGGCTAACCCTAGTCTGGGGCTTTTTTTATGGGTTTCCACCAAGTAATCCGGCTTCATGCAGGTAAGGTAAATTGAAAATACAAAATTTTCCAAGATTATCCGTGATCCAAGATCATATATCAGACTGGGGATTTTCCAGATCCGTTATTCTGACAGTTTCCTGTCAAGAATGTTACTTTGAAATTGTTAAACTTGAGGTTAAAAGCTCAATAAAAAAATAAAATATATATTTTTCAAAAAAATAGTGCAGTATTTTTTGATGCAGTGTATCACAATCACATTCAGCAATCAGATTTGCCCTTCACAGACTGGTTTTCTTTAATATTGGTACTTTTTTATGAATTATATGAAATCTTATATTGACAAATTGACAATTCAATGACGTTTAGATAATTCTTAAATTAAGTTTGATAAAATGGTTAGCTAAAACTTTGCTTGCAATGATAAACCTGCTTTTGTGGAATTTGCTATTATACTTTACCTTAATTTGTTTCCTGCTTATAGAGCAATATTTAACTTAAATATCTTTTATTTACATATTGCATCTCACAAACTCAGACATTTTAGAAACTGTGCATGGACATGTTTTTAATATTTGGTATTAAGGTTTGGAATTGAGTAAAGAGCTGCTTTGGTACTCCAAACTAATACTTCTCTGTTTAGGTGAACACTGTGAGGAGCATGTTGCTTACTTCAAAGAAGTGTTTGGAAATGAATCACAGATGAAGCTTGTAACTTTCTGAGGGACGAAAGACTGGATTGGCAGAGTCTAGAATCAATCTTCACAAACTGTATGCATATATGATGTGTTAGTTATGTTTCAGAATTGTATTTGTTCAAATTTTGTTAACGTTATTTAGGTTGAGCGAAGTTATCAAACAAAAATAGATTTATATAGTTACTGCTATTTCTTACATTAACACTTGTTTCATCCATTCATGTATACTAAAATATTCTTTTTTACTAATTAGCTTTTGTGAGGATATTATATATTTTTTTTTTACAGTACAATGTAAATTACATTACATGTAACCTAATTTGTCTGTCCCAGCATCAATTTGTTTTTCTTTTAAATTACTAATGTTTTCATAAACCTAAAGACATTAAAGTCCCCTTATTGCATCATTTATAAAATATAAAAGCTTTGTTTATTCATTAATTGTATTCTGTTGAGTTTTTTTCGTTTTCTGTCATAAATATGACATAGGGTTTAAAACATGAAGTTAAAATGCTCAATAAATAAATAAATAACATGATTTTTTAAATTATTTTATTTATCGGTAGTTTTCTACACTTATAACATTCGCCAAATTTGATGAATTTTTTAAGTATTCACATGTTCTAAAACTAATTTGACATTCATATGCATTCAATTTGAACCATTTTTTGTTTCAAATAGAAGAAACTCTGTAATCGGTAAATACAAGTTTATTTTATTTTTTGTGCAAGCTATTTATTATTTATTCTTAAATGAAAAGCAAAAAGGTTAGATAACAGTTAAACGTCACAGCAATCTTGTAGTCTGCATTTAAAGCTGTTTAAAGGGGCTAACATCTAAGGGTAACATTATCATATGAAAAAGTAAAAGGTACCTGATGAACACTATTGCAAAAAACAAGATCTGCATGCAAAAAAATACAGCAAAATTAAGTTCAATATCAATCTTACATTCTTAAAAAATGTCCACTCTGCAATTCTTCCCACTCTAATGCACACCAACTTATTATTAAAGGGGACATATAATTCATATGTTTCTGAATTTCTGCACAAAATCATTTTCTTACCAGCTTTGTTCAATTAACTGTTTCACGTTTTTGCAAATAAAATGCTGCTTTGCCCTATATGTTCAGTGGATGAGCCACCTCTATACATGTTATTTATGTAAGCATAGAGACCCAAGTAAAAATACAAAAGCACACAAAAAGTGAGTTTTGTATATGTTTATTTTAAGTTATTATTTATATTCCTGAGTCCATTGGAAATGCAAAACTCGATTTCTTGTGTGATTCTTTTTAAACATATAGAAATTCTCATGCAGAAAAAAGTATTACTTTTCTAACAGATCAATTAATTTGACACATTATGCTGCAAGAGGTTTTCCAGCCTTTTTGCATATATGTAATTATTTTAAAAGTTAATCTGAAAATGAAGTGTTTTTTATGAAAGTTGCTTCATGTCAAAAACTGGCACTTCTGTCTCGTCTAACTTGCTTTTATCAGCTTCTACCTGTAAGGGCTTTGTGTAAGCCACATCTGGACTAACTTTACGGCCTTTGGGTGGAGGAATTGGTGCAACCACCTCCGTGGTCCCCTCTGCCCCTTCCTGACCCTCAGCAACAGTTCTCTCCTTCTTTGGATTAAGCTTTGCCGGAACATTTTTGGCAATGGTTTCTTTGAAGCGTTCCCCAGACTGTTTCAGACGCTCTCCTGACAGGCGAATCTTCTCACGGCGTTCAGCTGACACAATCCTCTCACTTAGTTTATTCACCTTGGTGCCTAGGTGTTCCTTGGTCTTAGTAACATTTTCAAGAGAAAATGTATTCTTTAGACTTTCAATGCGTTTTAGGCCAGACTTTTTTAGCTTGGCTGCTGTGGAGTCTGCTTCTTCAACAACCATGTATTCCTCATCTGAGTCAGGAGTTGTAGTGTTGGATGCAGCAGGGTCCAAGGCCATCTCACCCCCTAATGTCCCTTCTGCACAGCCTGTTGGGGGTGCTAGAACAGGAATCTCATGTTCACCCTGTAAGGAGAAAACATTTTATTACAATTGTAGTTCATTTAAGTATATGCTACACCCTGTTGAGGATTACTTTTTTAAAATATTTTATTTGGAGAATTAAAAATTTTACAGCCAGGTACAGCTGTGAGTAATGACCAGAAGCATTTGTGTAAGTGGACTGAAATTTCAGCATGAGAAATATACAGAAGAACAACTGTTATTTGTTTCCATGCTTTTTATTTTTGTCTTTCAGGACTTTAGAGGGAGGTCAATTGCGACTTGTAGTGTCAAATCACACTTGTGACCTAATACAGCTTAATAGAGGAATAAGGGCTGTACTCAGTAGCCCAACACTGGCAATTAGAAAGTTTGGAATTTACTTTTTGATTGACCAGAACTACTGGGCTTCTTTTAACTGTATACTTAACCAAAAAGCACAGTCAGCACATTAGAATAAGTAAACACCAGAATATTCTTATAGACACTTTTCTTGAGTGATGAGTAAATTCTGCTGCTGTTTGGTAATATGAATAAGCACTTTGTCTGGCGCAAGAAAGACCAGTCTTATGATCAATAAAATATGAATATGAACCCCTTACTCAAGCATGGAGGTGACTCAGTCATGATAGTATTGAAGCCATGCCTTGTCCAAGAATAACCAAAAATATGTGAATATATTTTTGGGTGGTCTAAACGATCTAAATGAGAACAAAACTAAGTAACTTTAGAACAACATCTAACCTCTCTCTCATGTAGAACATTATTGGTTCTTTTTTGGAGATCTTCTACTATAGTACTTTCTGAAAAGACCGAGGCAAGCTCACCTGCTACCCCATCTTAACCACAATATAAATATAACCACTATGAGCATTCTTAGATGCCGAAGTTGTTGTTTAACTGTGTGGATCGGCTTACGATTAAGAGCTCTCTAGAACCTCACAAACGCCAATGCTTGCACACACTTCATACATATCCACTCATGATTTGAATTAAATATAAAAAACTTGACCTATACACACATGCAGATATACACAAACTAACATTCAGCTGTCACTGTATACAACCCTAAATTACCCCAAATAAAACAGCATGCAAAATAATAATAATAATAACAAAATAGGCATTCATCACAATATTTACAATTAGTTTTATGTAATTGCAGATAGTATCATTTCAAAATATGTCATGTTTTTCTATACCATTTAATGTCAGATTGACCAAATACGCTTACATATTCAAGGAATTTGCCTTCAGTTACACAGATTCTCACGATGAGAGTTCAGTGCGCTATATGCACACAGGAGTATTGTTGTGTTTTTTTGTGTGTGTTTTTTTCTCAACCAGCTCAGCCACTGCCGCTATCCTCTTGTCATTTAATCAATTCCCATTAATGTGTCAGGCTAAGTTTAATTTCAGCGAGCTGATAGCACTAAAATTGATGTATACCTGTAGGTTGCACCTCCAGTGAGTACTTTTCATATATTTTCCTCTGGAAAATCGGCATAAATAGATTGTTGCTATCAGGAGAGAGAACCACACCTGCGTGTGCAGCTGGCATTTCAAGAAAAAGGATGTGCATGAACCAGAATCAGGACAGCGACTGTTAAAAAAAGATAGTGCTCCCCATGTTCAAGTGGAACACGGGGGCCACCACTGCAGTTTGGCTCTTGATCCTACCACTGAGTTGGCTGAGATCCCAACCAACAAAGTTGGCTGACTAGAAATGCAATGAGTGTGTGTAAAGTCCATTGTTGAAATGGATTGTAGAAAAAAACAGATGATGAACAGATGAGAAGGCTCTGTGATGTTTTCCCTGCTTGCTTTCTGGTTCTGGAAGTTTTTTGCTACAGCTATATGGGCAGCTTCACCCAGATTGTAGGACTTGTAGAATTCCACAACTATCACAGATCTGTTGATGGTGAGCGCTGCATTGTAGAGAATTAACTCACCAGTGCTCATCCTCCTCAACAGATCTGTGTGTGGAGTCCGTCAAATTATCTGGTACAATCATCTAAACCTGAAGTGGGACAGCAACATCAACTCATTTATTAAATGGACTTAGCAGTGGCTGTACTTCCTATACCAGGTAAGGAATTTCAACATACCTCAAGAACTGATGGTGCAGTTATAGACAGCCATAATCAAGTCCATCATTACCACATACATCACTATGTGGGCTCACTGAGTTTTCTGTAGGTTAGGAGAAGATAAACTAAACAGTGGTCAGACTTATCCCTGTGCTGCACAGGGGGTGCACCTATTAACACAGTGAAGCATTGATCTAAGATATGATCTAAGAGCTCTACTTGTTACACACTGTCTGTAGTTTGGTAGTTCATCGTTACATTTTGCTCTGTTAAAGTCCCCTAGGATGATGAAAACAGAATCTGTGTGTTAGCGCTGTGCACAAAGGATCTGATAAGTGATCAGTGCCTTATGCATGCAGTGGGTTGTAAGTACCAATAAGCGCAACAGACGATTCCAGGGAACAGTAAAACAATCTGGAAAAAGTCATTTCATGTTTGCATCTCTTCATTAACACTAAGTAATTATGCTGCTGTTTTTCTTGCTGGTGAGCTCTGTGTTGTGATCTGACCGGTGATCAAAAAAAGCTCACTGTCCATAACAATGCCAGTGAGCCAGTGAAGCAATACTGCAGAGAGAGAGAGTCCTTGTTAATATGTCTTAACAGTAAAAGCTCATCCATTTTTCTCCAAGAGTGGTTTGCAGCGGTAATGCTGGGTAGCAGTGTATGAAATTAGTGATATGGACCTCTCTGATGTTTAGCAGCTCTTTTGCACTATAGGCCTGTTTTAGTGGGTCATAGCAAACGTAAACAAAGCACTACAGAGATCTTAACAATCAGCGGTTTCATGTTTTAGCACATTCTTAATATACACATCTTTAAATGTACAGACTATCTTTACCTTATCAAAGATTAAGCTTACATTATGCTTCTTTCATTTTTTGTTAAACCAAACCATGATTACCTTACCTATACCATGACCTGTTCCAGCTAATTTGTTTAGTATCACATGATAATTTGGGATTTTATCATTACTAGCCCTAAATTGTCTTTGTCCTAACTTGTTTTGGAATTTGATGCAAATGAGCAGAAATGAGAAAACATTAAATATATCAAGTAAAAAGGTAATTTAAAAAAAGGAAATGTCGGGAATGTAACACATTTTCTAATCTGTTATTGTAAACACACACTTTTAGTCTCACATATTATTTCTGTGTATGTGTTTGAGCAAAATAAGCCATGTGGATTCTTTTATTTATTTATTTATTCTAGTTCATACAATAAAATACCACCACTAATTTGGTCAAACACAAAACCATACATTTTAAAGACAATTTTAACTGGTAACTTAATTTTCTTAGAGCTGTATCTATACACACTTACTCATACACAAACACCCACTCACCAACCTGCACATGCACACGGATACACTTGGAGTTCAATATGTGCAACTGCTTAGAAACTACATTGTTTGCACAAGTGTAATGTGTGTATGTCTTATATCTCTGCTGCTACAAAACTGCTTATATATCAGAATATATTTTTACTATAGATTGACCAACATTACACTATTGTTCCTCAACTACATTTACAATTATGTTTAGTATTGTCATGCACTTTTTATCTGTCTTGGAGTTGTGTTTCAATACATACTTGTACATATTTCGTTTAAATGCTTTTAAGAACTCTTGACACTTTCATATAAATGGACATAACTGACCTTACTGAAGAAATTGGTGTTCGTGATATATATGGCATATGATTACAGTGTTCTACTTTATCCTTAAGGTTTCAAACTGTGTAGTGCTATATTAGGCCATGAATCTACGGTGAGTAGACTTCTCAGAATAACTGTCAGCTGCAAAAGCAATGCATCACAGCTGTTACATAAATTTTCAGAGCGTAACCTTTATATTAAATTTACAGCATAAGTTTTAAAATAAATTTGTATTACAAGTATTGATGATTCTACTGGAATCTTAATTTAATAACCTCCTAAAGGGATTAATAAAGTTGTCTGTCTGAAATAAATAATTTTTATTTACTTGCATCAATGTCATCACTTGAGAATTCAGTAGTTGACTGGCACACTTTAAGAACAATAATAATTTGACAATATAAAATTATTTCTTATAAATTGTACTACAGTCATTTGTAAACAAATAGAGACTACACTAGATTACACTGAAAGCTGTTTGTGCTTTATATTAAAAACAAATGCTTGTTCTAAAAAAAAACTATTTTAGGCATCTATCATGTAGATTGATTGTATAATGTAAAAAGCCTTACTGGAACCACAACATTAAATGAATTTGCGGATTTATAATCTTTTTTTTGACAATGCACAGCGTGGAGCAATGTGAATATTTTATAAATAATACTTTCAGCTGAGAGTTGAGACAATGCCACACTCCACGATTTATGGTCAATATTTTTAAAACTTATCTCTCTGTCTCTATGAATTACAGGATGGCTTACCTGGTAGATTACTACACGAAATTTGTTCTTGTTTAGCAGCTCAGCTTGTGTCTCTTCTACCTTCTTAACACGTACATTTTGCTTCTCTATACGAACACGCACATCTTTGATGTGGCAGCTGACTTTTTGTGTTTTCTCCAACAGCTTTTCCACAGTTCCACTTGTAGTAGTGTGCTCCTTGATAAGTTTTATAACATTTGCTTGGATATTTTTCACACTGTTCTCCAGCTCCAGCTGTCTCTCTTCCATGCGTTGCTGACATGTCTGAACATCATTAATGATCCCAGCCACATGATCCAGTACAGATAGAACATTCACGGTATTGGGTTCATCTGTAGCGGTCACAGTTCGAGGTGTGTCTGCCATCTCAATTTTACCAAATTCTTAAACTGAGTTTTTTCTTCAAAAGAAAGAGACCAGAATCAGTGGTCTGTATATGCCCGTGTCAGGGTTAGCGAGGCAGGAGATCACGAGCTTTAACAGGCCTTTAACTTGGGTAGGACGCTCTCTTTCCCAGATGTATTCACACTTGGGCTAAAGATAAAAGCAATACCCTTTAGAAGGGCTCAAAAGGCAAATACCATCCTAATCAAAGCACCCAAGTAAGACAGACGGCAACTAAAAAAAAGCCTTCACATTCTCAAAAAGGGGAGGAGCATAATATGTCACAAGAAGTCAGTTATAAATATACGTAAAGTAATACGACACATCATGGTCTAAAAATATTTAAAGCGAACAGCTGAAATTGAAATAACCAAAACAAAAATTGTACCAGCTGTATTATTGTATGAAGTCTGATTTCTATAATTATATTATACTTTTATGTTTTAATTTGTAATTGACAATTTGTATTTTATTCAGGGAATGAAACTGTGCGCTCCACCCATTACATTAACTTCATAAACTTGATACAATACGTGCACAATTTTATTTATATAAAGTTTATTCATTTTATAAAATGTCTTATGCGTTTTTGGAAATAGGGTTTTAATTAACTATTCAAATTAATACAAACTAATGAAAAGGGGCAATTCTCAATGATTTTGGAACACAGCTTTATTGTAAATAAAAAGCATAGTTAGTATTTAATCACTGCAGCAAACTTTAGGAGAGAGAAAAAAAGGTTTGTTAAATATTTTAGTGAGGAAGCAAATCAGCTTTGGATATTTAAAAAATCCACATGAATCAATTTTTGTCAGATTTACAAGTAAACTGCAATACATTGACGAAATGTATTATATAGGTTAATGCAATAGAGTAATACAAATATAATTTATTATAATTAGTCAGTACATCAAGAAATACAATCCAATTAGATTAAAATATTTTTTATGTTATAGTTTTTAAAATGTATTTTTTACTAATACATTAGGTGATTATTTTAAATACTAAACAAAATTAAAACCTAATTGAGCTCAGCAATTGCAGCAAAAGTAGATGTGTTTAAATAAACTTCAGCTTATATTTTAAAAGAACATTATTTTAATTCTAGTAAAACCCCTCATAACTAAATAGCTGTTTAAAAATACTCGAGTAGTTTTGGAACATAAGAATTGAACATGAACAAACTATTCAAATAAATTTCCTGGTTTTGACAGTATGAATGATAGAAGTTTAGATAAATTGATGATAACCATTGAATAAATTAATGTTTTTATTCATTTTTTAGGTGTTATGTCTTGTTCTACTTTAGAAAATTATATATATTTTTTGTTTTACTTTACCTGATAGAATATATTTTGATTATATATATA
>JAOUQU010409098.1:0-11626 GCA_028566735.1 Ammoglanis amapaensis
TGGTGAATACAATACTGTTCAGGTTGTTAATAAATGATAATTTTATGGTTAAAACTAAAAATTCGACAATTTTTTTTTCCAATATAAGACATACCCCGAAAGTAGGACATAGTGGGGCTTTTGGGGATAAAAAGAAAGTAAGACGCTGTCTTACTTTCGGGGAAACACGGTAGCATGTTTTAGACTATGAGAGGAAACTGGAGCTCCTGGTGAAAATCCATGCAGAGAACCAGCAAAAGAAACTCCCCACAAAAAGAGATTATCTTGGAGGGAGGCTCTGAATAATACAGCTGTATTTGTGGTATTTGTACACTGTGTATAACAGTATTTTTAAAAAAAAGCTGATGAGGCACCACAGACTAACCTGAAAACTGAGAAAGTACCACTTTTAAATTGCGAATAACTGACAAAACAAGCTGTAAAATCAGCTCATAGTTTACTTATCAACCAACTAATCCACATTACAAATATGTTGAAAATGTTCTCCTCCAACGTCCACACACAACTGAAAACGATGCTCCATAGTCCTGAAGTTTTGCAGACAAGAATCCTCATTTCTTACAATATTCCATCTGACATTTGGTTTTGTGAGCCAGTATGTTCTCACAATAATTACTGTCTGCAGTATAGTGTACTGCATCATTACTTTACACAGTGTGGACAGATTATCCAGCCTACTGCACCTGTCTGGTATTTCTCGGTTGCCATGGCTGCGCCCGGTACCCATGTTCCTGTTTATTCCATACAATCGATCACAAATTTAATAAGAAACATTTGAAGTCCTCTTTCACGTTGTTACAATCACAGATTGCAGTTATTCACATTTAAAAGTGTTCCTTAATTTTTAACGATGTCTGATGTAAGAATCAAATTGACTTGATTAAGATTGATTGGTTAATTTGCTCTCTGATGTGGAATTAGCAATCTTCTCTGTCAAAATGGCCAAGATATCAAATGTGAAGCAGTTGAAAGCAGGTCTTTGAGACTCCGAGTTGAGTGTGACGGATATTTTGACGTTTTAGATTTATATTTAACAACTGATATAATTTATGTAATTTAATATACCTAATTTATGTAATATTATTAAATTTGGCACTTTTCTGTAAGGGTCCCGGAAATCGTTGAGTAAATTTTGTGGGACCCTAATGAAAGTGAAAACAATAAAGTGTGTGTGTGTGTGTGTGTGTGTGTGTGTGTGTTTGTACGCACGAAGTACGTACAGTGCTGCTCTGTCAAACAATCTGTAACATCCTACCAGAATTTGAACAAACAACAGTATAGAGTTCTTAACACACACTACTAGTACCAAATCATAGTGTTGTGGTGCTGTAGGGTAAGACATGACCTTGGCTCAAGCATACGGTTTCGAGAGACGTCAGGGAATCTGGCTGAAGAAGACAAAGTTGTTTCGTTTTTTCGAGGTATGCACTTTATGAGCCAATCCATTAGCTACTGATGGTTAAGATCAAAGAGAGAAAAGGAAACTGGAACCGAGACTGGTCACATCCCAAACCACACACTACGGCATTACATCGTCTGTTTAATGTGACTGTTAAACCCAATATTTAGAGCTTATTAGTGGTTTGGAATGTACCTGCAGCTTTCTAATGGGGTTTTTTGTAAACAGTGCATGCTGTAATCATGGATCGAGGATTTTAGGGATAATGAACATTTGGAATACACATGCAAGTGCATGTTGCCATAAATGAGATCATAGATGAAGCAAAAAGAAATATACAGAGTTTGTGATCAAAACGAATTGTCTTGTTTTATCCTATAAACAATAAAATAGAATAGAATAAACCAACACTACTCATTTGCCAAAAACACTTTAAATTAACACAATTTAAATAAAAATCCCTGGTCGCTCAGGTAGCACAGCGGGTACAGCGCATGCTAGTACATTGTATCGAGTGTCGAGCTGTGCCAGTCAGCTGGGCTGAGCGGCAACAGGAACAATCATTGAACCCTCTCATAAAGGGGTGTGAAATTAAGCTGCTTGCAAAACCTTTGCATTTACGATCTCATAAGAATTGGGGAAAGTGTGTGATCAGGGTATGTGTCTCATTTACATTTTCCGGGTGCTCCGGAAGTGAACTATCGTAGTACCGAACAATAACCTAATGAGAACCAAAATCTAAGTGAGTGAGTTAGTCAGGGGTCTCAAACCCAATCTAAATTGATCGATGTGACTGCTGGGTTTTATTCCAACCAGAGCAGAATGATCATGGGATAGACAGCTGATCATGTGACCTCCTGGCTTGGTTGGAACAAAGACTGGTAGCCACACAGACACTTTATGGATCCAAAGTGATACCCGTGGCTTAAAAGAGTTGAAGGGAGGATCTGGTGTGATGCCCGTGACTTGGTAAAGAGCAGATACACTAAGCTGATGTTGATCTTGATACAGGATGTACCCATGCAGTGTATGTGCTATAAGGTCCAATTTTTTGCCTTGCACTGAATGTATACTGGACACAACACACAAACATTATTCTGTCCTTTCTGGGGAGTCTAGGACCAGACAACTGGACCAACTATTACAAACCTGGGTTGGATATTAAGCTTATTCAGATGCAAGAACCTTACAAACAGAACACACATGACTTTTTCACATTTAGAAAAGAGAAGATCCTGCATCAGCTACAGCTAGTTGCAGAAAGTGCAGCAACAGAAACAAACAGATCAAACACATCTACACCTTACTCAGAAAAGCCCGTCACCGACTGCCCAAATAAACCCCCGCACTCCTAGCACTGCGATACACGCCATGTGCAGCAGGTTGGCACGGTTGAATGCAAACAAGATGCAAAGCAGGAAAAGATGAGGTGAAAGAGCAGTCCAGGCTGACTGGAGTTACCTGCTGGGCCTGAGGCCTGTTCTGCACGAGATGCGGCCCACTCGGGTCACTGGGCCCAGAGAGTGGTAGAAACGTGTCCTGTCGGGTGTTGGCATAGCAATGCAGTAATCAGTATCAGGCATCACACACATGCATGCACATACTCACACTGTCCAAAACGTGTGTAGTAGAATGCCCACCATCTAGGAAGCTTTTATTTATGTCTATTGTAATACCAAATATAAATCAATTTGCTTTAAAAATGTGTCAAAATCTTACAAACATGCCTAATAACATCTGGGGAATCAAAGTTTACAAAGACTGACCCCAAGAGTCCAAGAAAAATTGTGTGTGTGATTTCTCTTTGCTCTTTGTGAGTTCTATCCATGTAGATTTGTAATTGTGTATGTGCAAACCGAAACTGTTTGACGTGTGTGTGTGTGTGTGTGTGTGTGTGTGTGTGTGTGTGTGTGTGTGTGTGTGTGTCTGTACCTCTCAAAGGCAGGCCAAGACATCTCTTCACTGAGTTCTGATCCTTCACTGCTTCCTAAAAAATAAAAAGCAAAATAAAATTGAGGCAGAGGTCAAAAGGCAGGTTTACACTGATGGTGTGAATTGTATTTAATTGTATTTAATCTGTTTACGTGATTATTCTGTGAATAACTGTTAAGCACACAGTATAAACATGTATGTAATGTACAGTATACGTAGACAATACATGTCCATGCATTGTCTCAGTATACATTACATTACTGTTTTCTGTATATTACCATTTCCCACACATATTGTCTTAAATTATATGTGAATTATATTTACACTAGAAAGTCACTAACAGCCGGAAACAAATTCTTTCTATGTGTAAACATACTTAGGCAATACAACTGATTTTGATTGTGTATAAGTTATGTACAAGTTCCACACAAAATCAGGTCCAACATCAATAGCAAAGGTGTTTTTGGTTAAAAATTAAAAAAGGATAAAAAAAATATTATAATAATGCTTAAAGCTAAAACTGCAATAGTAATAAACGGAGTCCAATCTTTGTACAGTACATAATGACTAATAAGAAAGATAGATTTTATGTTAGTGTGTTGTATGTTTAATGATCTTGTTATGGTGTTGTATGTTTAGCCAAAAAAACGTGTTATGCTTTATTTTATCATTCTGTGACTTGAGACGAGATCAAAACATAAAACCCATTTATATCATTTAATCTTTCCATCTGCAAATATTGATCATTACAAACCTAAATAAGTAAAAAAATCTTTACCTAGTGAGATGCCGCTGGACAGTGTGGAGCTCTCTGCTTGTCCTCGTGTTGGTGTGTGACTTTCCAGTACACTGTCGTCCAGCAGGTGCCTGGAACCAGCGTTGGGAAACGTAGCACTCTTGAACTCCACTGTGTTCATTTTGTGGATGAAACTACATCACAACGAAAACAGGATACAGTAAGAAACCATAAACGGAATGAATGATGTTAACCCAATTAAACCTTGATTATTTTGTACCATAAAATGTCATGAACCAGAGTTTCATTGGTCTTTAAAAGCTTACTTACATATATAATAAACACACTGATATATCTGTATCACTTTATGATACATTTTTCCTGAAATCCCCCCCCCTTAATTCTGTGTGATTCTGGACACAGAACTTGTGTTATCTATGTGCCTGGGCGTTTTTGTAAATTGAACTGAAAGGTGAAAAAAAAGATCTTTTTAATAGTTGTTGGTGGGTTACTCCGGTGATTTTGTGTGGTGTGTGTTTGACTTGGTCTATGTGCCGTCCTCTGGGTTCTTGGTTTTAACATTGGTGCTCAGTGGGTGGATTGCCCAGAGTTTATTAGTGGTCTGTGTCTTCCATTCAGTTTGCCATTTCCCTTCATGAATGTATTTATTAGTGGCTTATATCTGTCAAGGGAATTCTAATGTTTGTTATATCGTGTCTGTTTTCTCTGGCTACTTTTTCATGTCGTATAATACCGTAAATGTTAAATTTAATCATATACAAGCTATGCTTGCAGCCTGGTGACAGCTGCGAGGAGACAAGTTTCATTTTAGTAGGAAAACAATCTTTTCAAAGAACTGCTCACAATACTTTAAATATCTGTACAGACCTGGATGACTGTATAGAAAAAAGACTAAAATAAGCATAGAATTATTGAAATATATATCAATAACAGAAAATGGAATAGTCTCACAGCAAGAAGGTCGTGAGTTTGGCATTCTTGGTCCTCTCGGTCTGGAGTTATTATGTATGTACTACTCATGTCCATGTGGCTTTTTTCCCTTCAAAAACATGCAGCCTGAACTAAAAACGGAATTATATTATCCTACAGATTTCAAAACCCTGCCACCTACCAATGGCCGTGACTAGATAAACCATTAAGAAAGTGTTTATTGCAGAGCGAAGATGATTTGAGGTACTAACTTATAGCCCAGGCTGTGACACTTTCTGTGCCCATAAGGGAGAAGGTTACGAGGAGAGGGTGGAGTACGTGGGGCTTTGGGAAGACCGCCATCAGCTGAGTTACCACGACGGCCATTTAAGGGTGAGCCAGAAGCATCGGAACCTGAAACCAACCAACCAACCAACCAACACACACACACACACAAACACACACACAAAAGGAATATGATTGGGTTGATGTTCATCCGTGAAGGAAAGCTTGATTACTGTGCTCCGTCCTCCATACCTACGAGGTCCTCTCTAGAGACAGTTGCACGAGGAGTGCTAGTGGCTGGCTCAATCTTTAAAGACAACCTAAACACAAGACCAAAAAGGATTTAAAGCACAAATGATCAAATGATTTAATTTGAGTGTTGATTTTATATTTGTTTTATGTATATTCACTGGATAAATCTTCCTTAAATCCTATTTAAATTAATACACTCCGAAGATAAAAAGAGGAAATTGATGATAAGCAGAATCAACACAGCATCTAGATGTTTTAACAAATCAACAAGTTAAGCACTGGATATCCACATGGCTAAGGATAGAGTTAAGAATAAATTAAAAAAATGATGGGTGCATGTGAAAAGTTGAGGATGTAGGTGGAGAAAAGTGATGGAGGCCACATCTCTCTGAAAGAAGTGGTTTACAATACAAAGCGGTTTACAAGACTCCAGGTTTCTGGAGCTGTGCTGACTAGATATAGGGATGGGAACAGAATGGATGTTCTATTGAGTTGGAGATTAATAATAATAAAATGTTTGCAATGCTATGTTGGAGTCAATTTTTTTTTACAGAGAATGTTATAGTCAGAAATACTGTAGAACATGTTCCCATATATTCTGAAAAGAATGATATCATGCCCTGAGAACAGAGATTTGATTGCTGAGAACTAGGCATAAAGAAGCCCTGTGATTCAGTCAGATTACAGTTTCAATTTAAGGCACCACATGTTAAGACATCTGAAAATCCACACTACTTCTGCTAACTGTGCAGCTTGATGCAAAATGTTGTTTAAGTAGAAAGCTCAATAAATAAGCTCAATAATAACAAATAACAGTGCCTATTTGCTATTTTTATCCGTGCCGTGCACTCACTTGTAATTGTCGTCCTCCACAAACTTCTGTAACTCCTCAATGTAGTGCACGGAGTTCAAATAATTCTGGACATGTGGAAGCTCCGGTATGTCTGAGTGAAACAACAACTGGCTTAAAAATTATAAAATACGATTGCAGGTCAGAATCCCGTCAAACTCCGACTTACTGACCATACTCGCAGGACCTCTGGAGGTCTGAGATAATCCTCAGGATGTTGTTCATCAGGTTGGAACGCTGCTCGTTCTCCAGAATGCTGCCTGTGGAGGGGTAGGCCGAGTCTATGTAGGTGAGATCGGACAGATACATGCCTATAAAGAAAACACACAAGAGGAACGAGGTCAGTTTACAGTAATCTGTCAGCAGTTGTTAAGTCTGTTAGTTAATGGTCCGTTTGTTCATGTTTTTCATGGCTTCACTTGTTGAACATCAAAGAATGACTTTATGACAGTTGAGGATCTGTCTGATACACACGCACAGCTGTGCAGAATAAACAGTGGGAGAAGATGAAGACTTTCCAGGATGGAGAAGACTGATCAGTTCTGGCTGCACTCACATCGCCCTGGATAAACATTTCGCACATTAGGGACATGAAAGAAAATAAGGAACGTATTAAATGAAAGAACAATAGGAAGATTCAGAAGAAAGAGGAAGTAGAAGTGAATTCAGAGGTGGATTCAATTACTTTAACATCACACATTAGAGGGCAGGCTTTAAAGCCTTGTAAGTATTTCAAAAATCATTAATAATGCCGTATTCTTCTTCGGTGTTGTTTTGTCTACCGTAGTGTTCACATTTTATTTGTCATTTGTATAAGCGAGTGTACACTGATGTGACTGTCGAGAAGCTCTGCTATTCTACAAGGGTGCAAAATAAAGTCTACAATAAACAATTCCTTGTGTGATATTTGTTCATAAATAGAGCGTGACTGCTGGAAAATTGGCTTCATATTACTGACCTCGTTTCTCAAAGCCCACAAATGTTTACTGAAGTGTAACATTTCACGACAATCAATAAATAGCACTAATAAAGAATGATGGAATTAATTAACTAGTTTCAGCTACACTAAGGACCTGAAATGTAAATGTTGGCATTTGTCAGGTCTTTAGAAAATTCCAGAAAGAACGTAAAATGCTAAACTATTTAAAAATTCATTTAGAAATAAATTGTTTAAATTTTCTGGTGAAAGAATGTTAAACTGGCCGAGCATAATGTGTTTATCTATGATGCACTCTATCTCAATTCAATGAATAATTTAATTGATCTGAAAATGTGTTAGTGGGACACTCTGGACACTCATTTGACTTGAAACTATAAACAGTTTATATTGTATATATTGGTTTTGTTCTAATCAAATCAAGGATTATTTGTCACTAACAGTGTCGTTTATGATACAACCGGCAGTGAAATTCTTTCACGACTGCTCAGCCACGACATAATAAAAAGGGTTAATAGACTTATAAAATAGAGATTTAAATATAAGATTAACATTAAAGTTAAGAAAAACAATCGATACATTATATGCCAGAGGTCACCAACGTGGTGCCTCATGAGTCGCCCGCGGGTCTGTTCTAAAAATAGCTCATTATAGTGACACTTACCAGTGAGCTGCATTAATTTTTTTGTCGCTATCCTTGTTTAAATCACACCTGCATTGTAGTAAGTTATGTAATATATTGTAGCGATCACTTAATGTTTTGGGTTAGGTGCTTGTTTAATGTTATGAGCTGCTCTGTTCACATGTTCTAGTTATTTTGCTTCGTGTGTGTGTGGGCGCTAAGAGGAGAGGGAGGAGCCTAAAGCAGGTGTGTGCAGGTGTGTGGGGAGCGAGAACGTTGTTGGGAGTGAACCGGTGTGTATGTGCGTGTGCTCTGATGTTCCGGGCGATGTTACAAGGAAAATGATGGCAGAAATGTAACCGCCAGTTATCCGAAGGTGTTAATAAAACTGGACTTTTGTTTACATCCGTCTCATCCTTTCCGCGCGACCCACGGACGTTACAATATATAATTATATAATTATTTATTATAATTAACTATATAATTATTATTGTGACGTCACAAGTGTGTTTTAAACTGGTCGCCCTTCGCATTAGTTGGTACCCCAAAAGTAGCCCTCTGCTTTAAAAAGGTTGGTGATAATATGTTGGTATAATGTATACACTGGGACAATTTACATTTTTTGCTGATATGGATAATGATAAGTGATGGATTAAGCGATGATGTAGCTCTCAAAACAACTGTCAGTCAAAACAGGATTCAGCCAAAACAGGATTTAGAGACACTCAGCCTCCAGGGACAGGACAAAATCAAGGCGTTAATATCCAATATCCATCCAGTTTCAAAGCAATGAAAACAACCGTTCCATGCATGACTGGTGATGATCGATCAACAAGCAAAGATTGGCACAATTTATGGTATATTTTAGGTAAAAAGGTTTGATTTATTGAATAAAATGTGGATCTAAAAAGAGTTGTTGTACACTACAATCTGAGCACAATGTAAAATTGAAGACTACGCATGTACGACTATGTGAGTGTGACTGAAGCTGTTTGTCTCGTGTGGCTCATTCAGAGGCCCCAAGTTCCTCATTGTTGCCAGATTACCTCAGCAGGGGATCCCCATTGTCTGCACCAGTGCTGCAGCCCAAACTGATTTTTGGTTGTAAGAATTGGGGGAGTTTGTTCTCTCGCTCACTCAAAACAAAGAACAACAGCACTTTAATACTTAGCTTTATATATTAAGCATTTCTATGACTACATAGTAAACAAGTCTCTACTGGAGCTTATGACTCTAGGGGCTGGTGAGACGAGCAGGTAAGAATTAGCTCTCTGGTTAATATTGGCCCTTTAGTGTTGGCCCTTGACAAAGTCCCTGTCAGTATTGCTTGACGTTGAGTTTATTACTGAGCAAGTATGACAAAGCAAAACATCCTGCCGGCTGTTTATACTTTGATTTGACTTATTTTCCAATACTGGAACAGTCCAAAGTGAATCTAAACTAAGCCTGGTGTTGGATGAACCCATGCAGTCCTTATGTAGGTTTTTATAACTAAATATAACTAACGTAATTTAAGCAACTGTGAATTAAGAGCCTTGCTCGAGGGTCCAGCAGTTACAACATGGCAGTGGTGAGGCTTGAACTTGAAACTTTCTGTTTAGTCCAGTACCTTAAATAATACGTTATCACTAGTTTTTATGAGATAACTCTACACTGCCTACGGTTAGCCAGTAAGGAATTAAAGGGTAAGTATTTGCTGGTACACATTGTTAAGACCATAATTGTTGTCTAGAATTTTGAGCGTGATTTATCTAGCACTTATATGCAGTGACTACCACCATTTAGTAATTTTACTTTTCTGGAAGATCCATAACTGATCCATATACTCTGTAAAACCTCTTTATTTCTTATATGCTGATGCTTTTAATAAATGAACTTTATTTCACAATGGGAATATCTTTAAACAAAAGACACTTAAATTTTTTTAAATTTTATTTATTTGTCATTACACATATACTGATGTACAGTACAATGAAATGTTTCTCTTCGCATATCCCAACTTGTCTGGAAGTTTTTGGGGGTCAGAGTGCAGGGTCAGACAGGATTAAGGGTCTTGCTCAAGGACCCAACAGTGCATCGGAGTGTAGCAGAGCCTGGATTTGAACCCCAAACCTTTGGGTTCCCAGCCCAACGCTCTAACCACTAGGCTACACTGTCCCCGAATCTGACCCTTGGGTGCTTTGGGCCGCTATTTTCCTGACATATTTGACTTCTCCAATCAACCAAGTGCATGTTCTTGGGTTCTTGAGAGGAAACAGAAGTTCACACAGTGAACCCACACAGACACGAGAAGAACATGCAAACTCCCCAGGAATTGAATGCGAGACTTTTCTTGCAATGAGGCGGCAGTGGTCACCACTAAGCCACCGTGCCGCCCATCAAGTGTATACTGTCTGCAATCAAAGTAAATGTAACATTGCATTTTTAATGTATTTCCATTTTTACTATTGACATAATCATCCCAAGTGTTTATTAGTCTTCAGGTCAGAGCTCTGTCCAGAGCAGTGAAGTTCTTCTGGAGGAACAGGGAAGGGTCTACACCAAACTGTCTCCACACTTTTAGAATAGAGGTAGTTGTAGCTGAATTATCTGAACACTTTTTTTCAATCTCAGATTGATGGTGGCGGTGTTGAATGAAAGTTAATAGCAGTGATTTTTCCCTCCAACTAGAATGATGAACTCTCCGTCACTGATTGCTTGATTGATGATTACATCGAGGTGACTTCTGAACTTTTTTCGACATGTGAATATGAATCGCTGGATACGTCCCCTCAATCTCTCACCCTTGATTGTAATCTACATCATCAGTGACGGATCTCTGATGGATGCCGACGGTGTCCTTGTGAACGCAGCGTCTGCCTAATACAGAGACACTTTTCACTCTCTATTTCTGGTTTGTCTCCAGCTTCTTTCAGTCTGGCTGAATAGTTTGGACACAGTTGACGGACTGGTCCTTGTTTCTGCAGTTTGCTGAGCAATAAAAACAGTGCTGTTTGTGCCGTGAATCTTTATTTGCGATAACGAGGCAGGGAAGTATTTTCCTCCCAGAAGAAGATAAATAGAGGCGAGGAAATAAAGTGTGTGCTTTTATTGCTGCACGGCCTTTTAGTCGAAGCAATTTTTCATGACCGGGTTTGCATATCCGGTGCTGTTTTTGGACATGCTCAATTCCCCCGAGTAGTCTGGGAAGCTCTGATGCTCAGTGAAGCCATGCTCAATGAGGCTAACGTCTTCATCTGTTGTGTATGGAAAACCATGCTGCCCTTTTTATGTTTAGATGCCTCGAACAGACTGTAGGAGTCACTGTCGCAGAAAGGATGGTTTGGACTGATTTTGATTGTTCTAAGACTCTGGATTAGCATGTCAGACCAGCGTTTCCTAATGTTTAATATATGTCAACACAATATATGTATAATAAATAATTGTATAATGTACAATAAATATATGTAAACACAACTAAACACTCATTGCTGCAACCTAGAGACGGCCTTAAGATAATGACACCAGGAATAGATGTGATATAGTGGTTGGTGTCTACTAGACTAACTCGTGGAATGGTTTTAAAGGATGTTCTTGGTGTTAAATATAACAATTGGGGCTGACCGCTAGGGCTGACCGCAATTAATCGATTATTCGTTGGTCGACCGAAAAAATTACTAGTTGGCCAAATTCCATTGGTCGAC
>JAOUQU010409116.1:0-11625 GCA_028566735.1 Ammoglanis amapaensis
ACGCACGCACGCACGCACGCACGCACGCACGCACACACGCACACACACACACACACACACACACACACACACACACAGCAGCCTACCCAGAGTCCAAGTGGCCTACATCCTACAACAATATTGGTGTCACTCACTAACAAAAAGATCTGATGTTTCTATTTTGATGTATTTCAGGTTTAAATCACAGTGTGTTTTTTAGGAACAACAACAAAAAGAACTTGGTAGACTAGGCTTGTAAAATAATTCATACATACACGTTTGTGCATGACACCCAGGTGGCATAGTGGTTTCAACTTGTCCATTGCAACTCAGCTCTGCCATCCAACTGGACTGGACGCCTACACGAATGGAAAGCTGATTAAGGACGGCTCTGCTGATAAATGGATCCACAAATGAACTGCAAGTGCACTTGAAAAAAGGCAGTCAGCTACCGCACAAGTGTCAGAGGTTGTGCTTGCTTATTCGCAATGAGGTCAAAAGTCAGCATAAGTAGAGGAAGCACAAATGGATAACAAAGGATGCGAGTAAAACCCAATATTTAATAAATGTGAAAATTGATCTGTCAGATGGTCATCCTCGATCGGTAAAAAACTTCAAATTGATTAAACTTACAACAATATAATGATTTCAATTAAATGCACATTCCTGAAAAATAGACAATTTATGCCTGGATGTATAGACCCAGCTGATAAATATTCCTTACGCAAGTCTCATCAATACACAAAGACAGTCATGAACAATCTTCAGTTCAGATCACTTGCATGGTTTTTTTACTGTGGAAGCAAACCACAGCACCTGCGATAATCCCATGCCATTTGGCCACATTGCTAACCACTAGAGTTAGCAACTGTTTATGGTCACGACACATCTACAGCAGCTAAAAATGCAATTCAGGTAAATGAGGTCGCAATTCATTTATGTGGATTCGAGGGGATATCAAAACATGAAAGTGTTTTGCTGGGTATTCTAGACTGTGTAGTTTTCATTTATCAAGGTCTATAAGTTGTGTATTGCAGCTTCCATTTATTTTATCATTCAAAATATAGCCATTTAGTGACTGATTTTAAAGAATTCCTTAGACAAAGCTACATTATACAAATACCAAAACAATTCACTGATACCAAAATGTGGAAAATTAGACACATCTATGCATTGCCCCCCCATACACACAGAATGTAGCAGGACATGACAACAAAGGAGAAGGACATGAATTGTTGTGCATGTTTTAGCTACTTCCTTTTTCCTAGTAAAGGTTACACACTGGACAACAAATCAGTTCTTTAAGTCAAAGTCAGCATGTTTGCACTATTTGAATCACCATAATGCTGGATGACGCACAGATGAGCTCTCACTTCCAGAAGGCATGTTTATCTGCCCTGCTCTGTATTGTTCTGGATATAAACGGCATGTCCAATCTTTTTACCTGATACACCCAGAGTGCACCCTTGTGAGTCACCCTGCACCTGTGTCGGTATAATAATAACACCTGAGACACATCCATAAAATATAAAATGATTGGCTGACCTAGTTGCTTATGCTCAAATGTCTATGTCAATATTTTAAATCAATGCATCCCGTTTATAAAAAACATGTTTATAAAAGTCCTATTAAATTCCATAATTTCTTCATTCAAACAATAGTTCATATGATTTCCCTCAGTACTGTTTACTGTGTGAAAAACAGAAGTTGAGGTTTGTTCAGTCACTAGTCGGATTCATTTTTAATATATAAATAAATGAACAAAGTAGTAAGTTGCATACATATTGTGTACAACCAATTTATTTAAACAAAAAACTAATTGTGTAGTATGAGCTAATGTGAAAGTACTCCTATCGATGTCATTGAGCTAAGGGACATTAGCTAAGGGAGCTTATTGGGAGAACCAACTGCAAAATTGGCCGAATATTATGGCACGTGTGCTTTTGGCCAATCAAAAAGCTTAGTTTTCAGTAGATAGCCGGTCCCCTCTTTGAAGTAATATGGAGATGTTTTTAATTACTAAAAATAAAACACATTAAAAATTCACATTAAAAGTAAGTTAAAGTTTCGTCTTGTGAACCAAATATTGGTGTCAAGTCTCGCATCCCTACTAATGTATAGACGGTGTAGTCTAGTGGGTAAAGCTTTGACCCCAATATCCATAGAAGTTGGATGATTTTGTTGTATTGTACATCTCTAAAAGTGTCCACCAGGTCAAAATAAAAAAGCTAAAAACACTACTTCGAAAACTGCAGCAGAGAATTTTCATTTTGGACATCCTATGCTTGATGATGTAAATTTAAGTTTAACCATTATGTTTGACTGAGCTATAATGTAAAATGTATATATCTGACTGAAAAACGAGGTCTGTGAAATAAGCAGATCTTCTCGATACTACTACTAATAAAACTAACTAAAACAGAATAGTACAGAATAGCACAGTCAGTCAATTTAAATTTTACTCAATTGCTGAAATTCAGCTTGGCAAAATTAAAATAAATGATTAATTAATCAAACTATTACGTTAGCATCTCACTGCTAAAATTGAGTGCTGGTTTTTAGAGTCATCTTGCCTGGATGTAAAAACTGAGTATCTGGACTTTGATATGAGTGTTATAATAATGGTGAGATTTACCCTAGGTATAGATCGAAGTTGTTCCACTTTAAAATGTCACATCAAAAAGTGCGTCAAGTTAATTACCACAAACAATGGTTAAAGAAAGCCCTGCTCAACAAAAATGCGTTTAGTCAAAAATAACTGATTTCATGGCTGTCATTAAAAGACACTGATAAAAGCTACAACACATGTCACATTGGTACTTTCATTTGGATCAGGCCCACTGTTTCTACAAAGAGTGGTAAATCTTCCCTTGTGTTTCATCGGACTGTATTAAATGACAACAGTTTAAAAAAGTACTCCCAAGCCCATGTAGCTATATTTATCCCAGCAGCATGATGGTTTCTCATGCAATGCTATCTAAGGTCGTGAACATTATACAGTGGCCTCTATTTTTTCATAATTTCCATTTTCTTATTTGCAAGCTTTCTCTTTCTCTCTTTATGTTCGCTTAACACTTTCGCAGACAAAGTAATAAAAAAGCTCAAAATTCGAAAAAAGCAACCCCCCCCCTCGCAATTTTGACCACCAGCTCATATCCAGATTCACTGCTGCATGCAGCAAAGACAAAAACTAAACAGGCTGGAAGTGACTCAATAGTGTCCTGGTAGGTTGCCATACTGACAGCATTGCATTTGCATGTGTTCAAATTTAAAATGCTCTGGGTTGTATGCCATAACATTTATGCACAATTGTGAATTATTTTACTTATATGATCTAACTTTTTCTGTTTGTATTAAATAAATATTACCCATACATATTAATTCTAGATTCCACACTTACTATTTTTAGTGATGGTTCCAGAAGAGATTGTGTAATACGCAAATTGTATAAATATAAAAAAATGTAATAGCAAAGCGTGCTCTATCTATAAGTGTGTTCCATTAGGTTCTGTGTGAAAAACACGGTGGCAAAGCAGATATTAAAATATGCATGTTTTGAAATTAAATACACTCTAGCTGGCCCCTAGGTCTAAGGAAGTATGTGAATGAGCAAATGTGTGAGTGTGTGCCGCTTTACCACATGGTTACACCCTGTCCAAAGAGTCTTTCTGCCTTGTTCTCAGCATTTGAGGAGGCAGCAAATCAATCATGATCTTATTCAGAACAAAGTGGATACTGAAGATGAATAAATTAGTCACCAGTTCTGCTACAGTGTCGAGTCACATGTTTTTGAGGCATGAACAGCAGGTAGATGGGATAAGAGTGACTCAACAAGATCTTGGTATGTTGTAACAGATATCTGAAACCCTCAAAAAGAAACCAACCATCCCATGATGCTCAATTGGCTTCAGGTTTGAGGAACTGTGATCAGAAATCTCACAAAACATGATTTCTGCAATCTAGTGAACAAGGTGGTGATAATAATGTTAGTGAATCATAAACTGTGCTGCACAAATAATTTGATAATAATCAAATCTTTCCTTTATATTACTGCATACCAGTCCAAGAGCAAAATAAATAAATTACAAAAAAATTGCACTAAACTATGGTAATATATCTAATATAAAAAGAACTGCTAATGGAATAACCTAAATATAAAGTGCTGAATTTGTGCCAGTTCTGGTAGCACAAAAGCACCTCATCACAAGAAACAGAGTTGATGAGCTTCTGCTGAAGACAAACATTTAGTATGCATTGTGCCTGTAAGCAAATAAAAACCATAGGAGACTCCCTACCAGTGACACTGGAAAAAATACAGTGGCTTAGCTTTAAGTGGCAGCAATAAGATCAGAAAAAGACAATAGCTAAAAGAAAGAAGACACTGTCTCCCTACAACAGATGCACCATTCAGGCTCTTTGACACACCCGCAGTTTGCATGGATCTGTAGGACTTGCCCATAAACAAATTCAATTGGTCACCACAGCGGATGTTCGGGACCGTTCTTGCTTAATTTCTTCTTTAGAATTGGTATGGAAAATCAAATCAGGCCTGTCTTAGAGGCAGCATTAAAAGCTTTTTGGACTTTTCTGTCTAATACGTGTTGCAATGCGTTCAATGAATATTTGCTGAGCCAAATTGTAATCTAACATCTTAATTCCACTACAATTAAATCAAACTTCCTGTTTGGGGGATGGGGACAGAACAAATGTCTAGGTTTGTTGTATGGCATGATGCTCTTCACAGAAAAGGTTTGAAATGAACAGCTGAAAACTGTTGGCGAATTTTGTATTAAAGAAGCTGAACTAGAATCATTCTGAATGCCCTCTTTATAGTCAGCCAAAAGTAGCAACCACACCTTTACACACTGGGCAGTGACAGCAAAAATAGTTACTATTGTTGATTGGACTTGGGAACAAGTTAAGTCAGTGTTTCAAAATCCTGGTCCTAAATTAACCACCACATTATTTGAACTTTTCATATATCTCATAATTCAGCAGAAGGTACCACACATCATATTCAGATATTTTAGATATCACACAATTATTATACACAATACTGAAGTACAGAGGCTAAATCACAGGTTTAAATCTCGAGTCACTAGTTTCACTTACATTCACATAAGTATTCATATTTCTGAAAGTGTATGGTTATATTTGCCACATCTAGCTAATATATCCCAAAGTATATTCTATTTAATGGCAATGTCATATCATAAAATTGCAAGTAATTCAAAATATTTCAACATTTTACTAAATCAGTTTTCCACTTAGCCAGTTAAACAGAACCTGATGATTCAAACAAACCTCATCAATTCTTCAAGTCTCTAGAATTTACCCAGAAACGTGTGAATAAACATAGGCATTATTGCCTAGAGAGTTTGGCGTGTGATGCCAGTTAAATATTAAAAGCTAGATAATTCATAAAACCTATAAAAGCCACAGTGTGCAGAAAACCACAATTTGATGAACCTGTAGAGTAAACCGGCTACAAGATCAGGAGTCTGGAACAATAATGGACAAAGCTGGATGGTTAAAAATTGTGAAAATATCCTTGTTACCAAATACCTTGTTTAAAGACTTAATTTTTGCTTGTAGCATTAATTCACTGACCCAACTAATTAAGTATTGCTGTTTATGTCTATCTTTTTATTTTCATATACATATCACTTTTCAACATGACATAAGGCACAACACATCTAAAACTGATTTCATAAATGACAGTGTCTTTCGGATGCGGAGCATGAAATGCATGACAAAATGTTTATATGAAACGATGATACAAAAGAGCAAAATCTAAAATTGTCTCCACTTAGTGTAATCCATTCAAAAAACAAGAATATTTAATTTTTAAGAATTAAAAGTTTTTAAGTTACTTTTTTATATAAAATGTAACTGTGTACATACAGGGTGTGATAAAAACATAGATGAGCATTATCCTGTGTGCACTCCTGAAAATCCCGTAAAAAATCCCAGCAATCAGTGCGGCATGGCTGCGCTCTTAAGATTTTTTCTATTTTTCAAAATCTAAATACTGTATTATTACTTAATTTGTATAAACAACTAAAAGTGTATTTACTTGCACGTTTGTGCACAGCAGTGGCGATTTAATACCAATCAACAAAATAAAATGACATAACAGGCATAAAAACTGGTATTTTCTAAATATAATAATTTAAATAATAAAATGATTTTGATTTGGCTGTAATAATGCAAACAAGCAATGCAACGACTTTGGTAAACTATGAAGCCGCACCGCTTCGTGGATTGTCAGAGCATTACGGCTACCTTATTTAGGAGTCTTGCGGTATGTCTCACTAGCAAACCTACTCTACCGCAGGACCACAGCTTCGAGAATTCATCTCATCTGATCAGCTGTTCAAACTCCACCACATCTAAGTCTGTCTTAGTAAAATCTCAGTCAGCTCTCCTACTTCCGCTCTTCTCATGTTGTAACGAGTTTAGTGAAGTCACATTAATGTTTCAGGCTAAGAAGTTTTTTAGCAAGATGACAGCACTAAAGCTGAACATTGAACACTAAATGTTATGTATTCTTTCTGTGCAACCTGGTACCAATTGAACCACGGACCAGTACCAGTCCGCAGCATAACGGAACAGGGACCATTGCTCTAGTGGACGGATATGACATGTGACATAATACAAATACATGTAGGTAGCTCATATAAAATGTATAGTTTTGAGAGAAAAAAAGCCAGTGCATTTAAAAAATCTTTTTCAACCTTAACCAGAATCTTTTGAGTTTGAGTAATTAGGAGAACGATTCTATAAATGAATTCTTACTGTTCTCAATGTGCTGCCTGGCCTCTTGGAAATCAAATTATTCAAAGTTTTTGTGTTTAGACAACTAAGCAGTTCAGATCAATTGATCTACAGTTTGAATATTGATGTATAAATTGATGGAAAGACAAATCTGTGTTGGCATTTTTATTGTCAAACTGTAAAGAACGTCCTAAACGCAATAATCGAGTTTACACATACAAGTACAGGCAAGTACTTGGCAAGTACACAAGTGTACATGAGTTAGTAGGGTGACAGACTACAAAAAGATTAATTGTTTTTTATCGAGTCAAATATCCTAGATTTAATTGTGTGTTATTTTATTATCACCACTGTGCTTTTACACTCTTAGGAATTATTCCTAAACCCTAGCCACTGCACCTTGGATGAACGGGTTAGGGATTAGGTGCCATGTTCAAGGGAACATCATTCACGTTGACATGTTGAATGTAACCAACAGCCTGCCAATCACAAGCCCAAGACTAAAACCACCAGGACTAAAAAAACTATTATAATACATTGAATTATTCCAACATTACAGTAGCAGTAAAGTATGGATGTAGTATGATTAGGATTGTACACTTCAGAAGCTTTAAGCAAGATATTGTGTGTATGTAGGGACTGAGCTCCAAAGAGGTCTTTTGACTAAATCTGTATAAATTCTCAGACACAAACATTTCAGGCAAATATTGATTGGAATGTTTAAGGTAAATCTCATTGTCTTTGGTTAACATAGGGGTTTTCATTGACTTAAAGCTTAAGATTTGAAAGCCACATACATAACCAATAAGGCACAAAATAAAACAATTACATTAATGACACATAAGCCTTGAACTTACAAGTATGGCAGAATTTCTGTTAAACAAAAGGTTTTAAAAATATTTTACAAGGGTTTTTGGTATCACTTTACTCCACCCAGTGTGTGTTTAACATGACTAGGACAATGAAAGCTTTATGGATAGTTGCGACTAGTTATGTTTTCCACTTAAAATAGCAAGAATTAGTTACAACTTAATTAGTCTTATTTAAATTTGTCATGTGTGGGTTTATAATGTCAACGTGCTTTTCAATTGTAAGAATGTCTTTATGTCGTGTCTGAACATTGTTTTTTATTTGTAATACAGCTCCAAAGCAGATGTGTATGAACGTCTTAGTTACGTCACTAGTAACTCATATCTAGCCCATACTATGTCAACAACCTGTGTTGTTTTCATTTTAATAGTAACCGCTTTACAAATGGAAGAAAATAGAAACCGTTAGGCTGTTTGTATAACATTTGAGTCGCAGTTATAAAGCTGTTCAGTTATTTCTATCAGAGCCGCTCATAATAACAGCTTTGCTAGACTAGAGTTGGTTAGCGGGCTAATTCATAAATCGGCACTTACCCTTCAGACAGACAGGCTGGGGTGGCTAAGTAGGCTAGCGTCCGTTTATAAGCGCTTTCACTCCAACTTATAAGAAGTAGTGCGTTAGGTCTTGGTCGTTAGCAGTTGACGCCAAAAATCTTGATTCTCCCACCTTTCTGATCCACTATCTATTAAGAGTCAAATTCCACATCCAGCTCCGGTCGCTGACTAATGAAGCTGCATTAGTGCAGTAAATAAAAACTCCACCCGGGCTAACAGCGGCCCAAGCACTCGTTTCACCCCAATCAACACCGAACGATGGAATTCTAAAGCTCTGATCATTCACACACAAGTTCGGCTGATAAACAGACCGAGTGATCATGCAGGGAAACGAAGTGTATTCGACCACACCCTGAATTTAGGCCGAAAAACTAAACCAGTAGCATTTTGGATCAAGCTGGCGCGTCCGGATCCGGATTCACAGTGAGCATGTTGTGGTGGTTTCTTTCTCACTGCCTGGATGTTCCTGGAACACCGGTCCCGCCCTACAGAAACTCCCACTACAGCCTCAGGAGAACTACAGCATTCAGCAGTCGTTATAAGACATGCACCACAATACAGCTTTACCAAACTGTAAACACAATATACACCGTACATAAATCTCCATACTGCAAATACTACATCCATTGTTTAGTGTTAATTATACACCATGTGTCGCACAGCATACGCCATTCATCATGCAGGTACACATCATTCATCATACAGTTTCACCCCAAAAAATATAATAAACAACACTAATTCAACGTTCAGATCATTCAAATTACAGTATATCTTCATCCACATGCACCACTCGGCATGCATGATTCACCACCATGCAGTAAAAGTTATACAGCATGCACCACACAGTGCGTGCTAACTTTACTCGGAAACATACATAACACAGTTTGAATTCCCAGCTGTGCTATCAGCCAGTGGGGGGTTTGTAGACAGACATGATTACTGCAAGGAGTCGGCACACAGACTAGTAGGAGAGAAGGCCTTGTGATTTACCAATTCTGTTTGAGGTGTGTTACTGTATGAAAATCAGTAAATTTTGGGTTCCCACTCAGAAACAAATCCAGGTATGAGTCTATTGTTGTTCTTTTGTTTAGTCATTTCATTTGAATGTGTTAATTACTGTGCAACTGATCAGAAATGCATGGTTGAAAGCTAACATTAAACTGTATTATCTACATCAAAAAAAACATTTAAATTTGCTCATCTTACCTATCTATGCAAATGCATTCTTTGAGATTAACAAATAATTTGCATATTTACATGTTGTTTGAATGTGTGCCTATATCCCATCTATCAGGCTTGACTCATTCTGCAAGTATTGTATTACTGTATGTACATCTGCCACTTAAATTAGACGGTGATAATTATGAACAATAAATAAATACACAGAAAGTGACTCAAATCTGATTAATCTTTTTAAAAGAGCCATTGCAAGATGTATCTGCATTATTATGAATACATCACCAGGAGGTTAAAAACAATCATCAGGAATGCAGTATGGTGCTCTCCTTCGGCCTGCATTACAACCAATTGGTAAAGCGAGGACAGAGTGGTTGCTTTGGATTGGCCTCCAGCAGCCTTATGTCACAGCCAATGGGAGCTGAGGATGTCTGCTCTCTGTTTCTAGGCGAACAGTGGGCTTTGAAGCTCTGCAGCCAGCTTTATGAATGGCATTTAAAGAGCTATGCCTCATCCTGCTGTTTTCTTTATCCAGCCATTCTGGGATATTCCATTATATACACGTATAACAATGAAAACCATTTGATACAGCATGTCTGACCTGTTTGACTTGCTTACTGTTGGTATAATGCAAATGAGCACTTTGTATGACCTAAGAAGAGCAAAGTCGATGTAAGAAAATGTTTTGTGTATGTCAAATGAAAAATTGTGCAAGTCCCACAAGTGACATAATTTGTAGAATAGGCATTTAACATTACAATTACTGGATCTTATTTGAAGTGAACATTAGTTTAAATGTTACTGCTTGCTACTAAAAATGAATATTAGAATTAGATAATCTAACACAGTCACCTTGTCCTTTTTGTCAGTGTTTGCTAAAATTTACTTTTACCATTTGAGTACCACCCTCCCCCACTTCCTATCGAAATTCAGCCCATGCAGTACGAACTCTTAAAGAAGAGTGTAGTTGTGTCTTTCTGTATGCAAAAGGTCACATGACTTTGAATTAGTAATATTGTTATGATTGAGAAGTGAAGTTAAGAATCCCACCCAGAGCCACAAGAACAGCTAGTTTTGGTCATTGTCTTATCAGGAGTGTTTTGTTAAAGATATACTATTGTTCGTACCAACACTGTCACAGTAGTGACACTGATAGACTGTCTTATATCATTATAGTTACATTACTGAGATGAGATAAAATGAGATATTAAACTAACTTTCTATGGCGTACTAATACTGCACATCTCTTTTGCAAGCACTGCTTATAGAATATGTGGTTGATAATGTATTGTTAACTTACAAATATTGTGTACATGAATGAATACAGTTAAGGGCAGTGAAACAAACAATAACACACACTTGTGAACACACACTATGGATCAGTGAGCACACTTGCCTGAGTGGTGGGCAGCCCTAGTCACGTCACCTGTAAAACAGTTAGCGTTTAGGTGCCTTTCTCAAGTAAGTTTCTTGCTGAACTGTTAGCTATCTGATTTTGATCAAATTATCATATATCACAGTTGATTGTGACAAAGTAGTGTTGCTCCTACTAAAAGAACACAAACATGGTCACTTGATGTTTTTGGACTTCAGGTCATAGATTTCCAGGGTATTTAAGAATTTTAACAAGCTATTCCAATGCTGTGCCACACTTGTAGTATATGTTACAAAGAGGTGCTGTAAATCACCAGATTCCTAAAGAGCCTGGGTTCAAATCTGTGTCATAGTCTGTATATTCTAGAAACTTTAGTCATTCTGTCTTATGGGTCCAAATTGACCTTAGATTATCCTGATCACTATGAAGTATTTTAAAGACGATTTTGATACACACAACCACACAACTAACTAGTGAAACTACATGTCAAGTCAAGTCAACTTTATTTAATTAGCCCTTTTTTCAATAAACATTGTCTCAAAACTTTACAAAATACAGGACGAACAGAAACCCCTGTTGAGCAAGCCGAGGGCAACTGTGGCAAGGAAGAACTCCATGAAAGTTACAAAACGAAACCTTGAGAGGAACCAGATTCAACAGGGCCCATCCTTCTAGAGTAGTTCTTGTATGCAGCAATATTGGAACTGCAGTCTCGACTTCAGTTCTTAGCCTCAGCGGTAAACTGGTTTCCATCATAATGCCAGGAAGAAATCTTTTAGAGCAGGGGTCACCAACGTGGTGCCCGCGGGCACCAGGCCGCCCGCGAGGACCTCATGAGTCGCCCGCGGGCCTGTTCTAAAAACAGCTCATAATAGTGAAAGTTACCAATGAATT
>JAOUQU010409127.1:0-11624 GCA_028566735.1 Ammoglanis amapaensis
GTTGCCAGGTCTTTCCCCAACCCTGTATCTCTACAGGGATCTTGTGTGTGACTATTGGACAATTTACACATTCCCGATCAACCTAGTGCATGTTTTTTGGATTGTGTGAGGAAACCGGAGTACCAGGAGGAAACCCACACGGGGAGAACATGCAAACTCTGCACAGAAAGTCCCCTGCCCGGCCCGGGGATCGAACCCGGGACTTCTTGCTGCGAGGCGACATATATATACAGTATATATATATATATATCAATTAGCTACCTCATGTTTAAAGAGCAACTAGTTTATAATTTTTTCATCTGTTTTTTCTTAAGATAAATCTCTTCTAGTTCACCAATGTTGAACGGCCCCCTGCTGATTCTAGAACCTTCCTGGTGTTTTTCCCTTTGCCAGTCATTCTAGGCTTGTTTTCTTTTTTGTTTTTAATCATTGGTCTGAAGGTCCTTCCCTCTGTAAAGCTGATTTGTGCCAATGTCTATTGTAAAAGTCCCTATGCAAATTATCAAAATGACTTGATTTTGACATTAATAAACACCTCCCCATTATTCGCAGCATTATTTTTCCACTTTTACAGGAACCCTTTGGAAGTACATTTCAGTTGGGAAGAGGGTCTCAGCCCAGAAACAAGAGAGGGATGTCTTTTTATGGTAGGAAGAACAGGAGGGGCAGGAAAAAAAACAGAGCAACAGCCCTACAAAATGATCTCTAGTTTACTGTTGGTGTAGAATAAGAAAGCTGTCAGGCTGTCTGAAACAGACTCCATGTGGGTGGCATGAGGTCTTTACGTCCTCCGGTGGGAACTGTGCTACACGCCCTTGTGGGTTGTGCACCCTGCAGCTTGAATGGCATTGCCAGAGAAAGCCAATATTGGCAGGCCTACTTGACACAGATGGGAGCGGGTTCGCACTGAGCACATTTGTCTGATGTAGAAGAGTTTGAAGATGCTGTGGTTGATCCTGGTTCGGGGAATTAACACATTCCCTCTTATTTATCGGGGCTTGTAACTGGCACATCAATGCATTTATAGAACCTATGCCAGCTAGAGCCTAGTGGTTACGCAATATGACTAGTAATCCAAACAATGATGGTTCAAATCTCATCACTGTTAGGTTGCTGCTGTTGGGCTCTTGAGCAAGGCCCTTAACCCTCATTGCTCAAACAGTATACTGTAGCTCACTTAGGATAAAGGTGTCTGCTTTTATCCAAATGTATATATATATATAGCGGCACAGTGGCTGAGTGGACATCACTGTCGCCTCACAGCAAGAAGTCCCGGGTCGGGTTGGGGGCTTTCTGTGTGGAGTTTGCATGTCCTCCTCATGTCAGCGTGGGTTTCCTCCGGGTGCTTTGGTTTCCTCCCACAATCCAAAAACATGCACTAGGTTGATCGGAAATGTGTAAAATTGTCCGGTAGTCTCACACACAAGGTCCCTGTAGCGATACGGGGTTGGAGAAAGGCCTGGCAACCTACTCCATAAAAAAATATAATTGCTGAGTAACTCTGGGGATCGGTAGCGGTCCACAGAGTGACCCAAGAGTCGGAAATGACTGAACTGGGTAAATACACACATACATAAAATGGCTAACATTGGACGATCACCGTTGGTAATTACATATTTCGTTTCAGTCTAGATAAGCATTTTAACACGTATTACTTTAACAAATGATCGAGCTATAAAAAGACTGGATCGTCTTTCATTTGCATTTTGAGATGGACTAATGTTATTCTGCCTAGTGGGTGAGGCGCTGGTGGGGCTTTTGCCAGGTGACGTGTGGTACCATGGAAAATATCATGCAAACAAATTAGTTATTACATAACAAAATCACAGACTTGTGAAGTGACTCATGGTTCCTGACACCACATTGTTTGTAATAATTTACTTAAAAACTTGAAAACTGTTTGAATTTGATTCAAACTTGGGGTGTTTATATGGGCAGTAGAGACCCACATGGAAATACAAAAACATGCATTTGGCCTAAAATATCATTTTTAAACGTATTATAATTACATTAGTTATTTCTAGCACTAGTACCCAGGTGAAGCAGCAAGCAAGCGATATATCACCAGCATACCTGCACCAAACATCTGAACTCCCGTACTGTCAGCAGTTAACTAGCCACTGGGTTACACAAACCAGTACATTTTAATTCCAATCCCAAGTACGAACACATAGGAGATTTGCTTCCATCATAAAGACTAAATCAATCTAAATCAATCATGTGACCACAAACCGCTGTAAGGACCCCTGATTAGGAGCAGCTGAACGATTATAATCATTATTACTATTATTGTAATTTATTATATGATCCATTCATCACTTAATTAATTATATGATCTATTCACTGCTCAATTACTTCTACATAATTATGTATTCATATTCAAATCTGTGCATTTTTCATACATTTTCTTTGCAGATTTGTGCAAGCATTTCTTTTCATTATCTACATTCATCAAGATTCATGACAGATTTCAAATTTGTCCTAATTTTCTGCTAATTTTTTAAACCAAACATGTTTGAACATGTCTTCCTACCTGGATTGTGTGATTGTAGCCTAAATATTTGAGAAGCTCAGGAATAAAGTGACAACTCATAAGATACACTGTATCACATCCCTGTCATCACTGTCTTTAACACTTGCCATCCAAACAGATATGATCAGATACTAACATCCCCCTAGGAGGGTCCCCAGGAGGGTTCTCTGTTATAAGCCAAGAGAGAAAGAGCGAGAAAGAAAAAGAGAGAATCTTCACATGTGGAATGGAGAGGAGATCATACTGATTGCCATGCTGTTTTGGATGCTAATTAAAAAAGATGAAGGGCTTAGACGTCAAGCAGAGCCACACAGGACTGGCAGTAATGAGAAACCAGTTTATATCATGGGTCATTATTCTCGCTGTCTCACCTCTGTCTCACCTCTGTCTCACCTTCACCCGTTTATTTATCGATCTAGCAAATGATTTTCCGTTCTCCTTTCTTTGTTGTCAATGAGGTCTGACATGAACTTTACTGAATGTAGAACCTCAGCACTAAAGCACATCGTAGTTACCAAACCATTCACAGATTTATTGATTTATTCATTCATTCATTTACTGGTTTGTTTATCCTGTGTCCGGGTCACTATGTTAAAGGTGAAGAAACACTCCAGGCTGAATGCCACTCAACACGCACACACACACACACACACACACACACACACACACACACTGACCGAGGTGGACTTTTAAAGACTCCAATTCGCTGCACAACTTTAGACTGTTGGATAAAATCAGAACACCTAAAGACAAGGAAAACGTGCAAACTCTACACACAAGGACCTTGATGACTCTCTTGCTTTTAAGCAAATGTGATACCCGTCATGCCACCCACTAACAAGCCAATACAAAGCAAAACTGTTCTGTCTTCTGCTAATCCATCTGAGGTCAACTTTACCAAAATAAATTGTATTTAGACCCACCAATCCTTGTAAAAAGGATGCCATTCCATTCCCTCCCCTTCTAAATAATTGGTTGGTCTGTCCATGTTCTGAAACCATGTAGTTACATCTAGTTACATCCTCTTGAGTGGCAGCAAAGGTAGCCAATTAAGGCCAAAAGAATAGCAAATACAGTGTCTTGCTTAGTATTCAATGTTCCCAGTTTTAAAACTACAGACTTTAATTTCTAAAAATGGACTTCTGTGGTAAACCAACACAATATAGCAATTAATGAAATATTTATCTTCATTAAATAAATACAAATGTCAAAGTCTGATGTGCATATGTATTCATCCCCTCCCCCTATTCTCTGAAAACCCAAATTAAACCACTTGATGAGCAATTAGCTCATAATAAGTAATGAAATTACTAAATAGAGCAAAACAATATTTCATTTCTTCTCAGAATAATTACAGCTGTTTTGTGGAAGCCTCGGAGGTTTATTACAGAACATTACTGATCAAACAGCATCATGAAAACCACTGAACACACTAGACAGGACAAAGTATAAGAGGAGTGTGAAGCAAGGTTAGGTTATAAAAGAAATCCCAAACTCTGAAGATCTCATGGAGCACAGTCACGAACCCTGCGTTGCTCAGACTGTTTACCGTAACTGTAATGTAAGTCACTTTAGATCAAGTCATGTAGTAAATGCTGAAAATGCCGAACCGAGACAATCCGGTAGTTGTAAGGCTTGAACTGTTAAATGTCTCATTACTCTGATTTTTCGGCTTCGTTATGTCTTCACTTTTCAATAAAGAAAACCTAAACAGAGTTAAATATACCCAGGCATGTCTGGCCTGCCGAAATGTCTCTCGGGTGCCTGCCACATTTCATCATATCCTGCGGTTTACAGTGGAATTGGCACGGTATCAATAAAATGTAAATGTCAACGTCCCTTTTTTATTAACATCGCCTGGCATTCCAGCCACCAAAAAAGAAAAGCGTGCAGACACACATCAGAGGAGGTTTGAGTCACACCCAGCATGTCTCCCAGTCATCGTGTTAAAAGCCAACACTGTAAAATGAGCACGATAAAAAAGTGTAAGGAACAAACTTAATGATTCTACATTTCAAGTCAAACTTTTTCAAACTCTTTAAACGTCTTCCCACGAGCTTGTAGTGGGAGTTTGTTTCCAGTTGCTCAAATGAGCATGTCAAAGGTGTGCAGCAGAATGTAATAATTGTTTTATTTATTTCTATTTTCATCCGATATGGCAGCATGGTGACTAAGGCTGGTAGAAGACAGCAATCACGTCTCCAGAATGGATGGTCTAAGTTCTCCCTATGTGTGTCTGGGTTTCCATTGAGCTCTGGTTTCCTTCCACTGTCCAAAAACATTCCGGTAAGAACATAAAATTGTCATGGACTGTGTTCACTACTGTGCTTTTACACATTTTCCTCTACATTAAACTCAATCAGTGCAGTGAACCACACACCGCTGAACACACATTAGGGAGCAGCAGTGAGCACACATGCAGAGCACATTGGGCAGCTCTAGAAACAACACCCATAGAGCAGCTAGAAATGAGTTGCCTTGCTCAAGGGCACTTCAGTCGCGACCTGTAGACTCTCTAAATCAAACTGGCAACCATCTGATCGCAGACCGGTTCTGTTTTTTTTTTTTTATTTGCACCGACTATTCTTCTTCGGACTTGTGCGCTCTTCCTTAACACCTTTTTTCATCTATGCTTAATGGTTTTGCACATCAGACTCATCCTCATCAGTGTGCCAATTGAATCTGAGCAGAACCGAGATCCAAATCATGAGTGCGCATACCGAATATCCAGCAAGTCACCTTGTTGTTGACAAAAAGGCTAAAACAGAAAATTCCCTTCAATACAGTTTTACTCATCCATTAACAATGAATAGACCTAAAGCGCCTGATTTTATCCGGTTCAAGTGAATCTCCTCGGTACTCCAGAATGACAGAAAATATGCAATTAGCCGAATCCCGCTAGCATAATGCCGGATTCTTTAATGCATATAAGGTCGTTAGTGAATTAGAGCTGTCAGAAAGCTAATCTAAAGCTCTTGACAATGGTCATTTATTTATCGACTATTTAGCTTTATTCAAGAGGGTATGTTGGTATGCTAATTAGATGACATTCCACTAAATAAAAACACAATAGTCATGCAATTTTTATTTTATTTTGAGAACGAGGTGGTATAGAATAACCTGAACAAACTGACTGATGATGATAACACATAGAGCACACTGGGAATTATGAATGTAAAGCTGTTCATTATAATGTTCTAATGCAATCTATAGAAAGAAACTAAAAAATTATTAATTTAGGAAACAATTTATTCTACAATATGTAAGTCATTATTAGAATATGCTAATATAAAGGAACCTAGAGTGAACTGATTGCAAGGACACACTGGTCTGTAGAATTCTTGTTTTCCATTAACACGTAGACAGTATGGTAAATATGTATGCAGTGCATCGTGACTACAATGTTCAGCAGAACACTGAACATAGAATAATAATGTTATTGATCAGGTATGCATACAGGATTTAGATTAGTACAGACAATGATGCAAATGGGTTAATTTCTGTTTATTTTGTGACTTTCGTCCATAAACCATAAAACTGTATAAATATTACAAAGCTGAGCAAACAAAATATCTGCAGACCTGTAAAATGTATCTGAATGCTGCAGTAAATGAAACAATGAAGAGAAATGTGAAAAAATTTAAGATTAGATCATTTTACAGACGCACAAACAGATGGTCAGACGGCTAGAGGGATGGATGGATGGATGGATGGGAGAAATAGGTGGATGAATGGAAAAATAAACATCGAGATAAATGGATGCATGTCTAGAGGGGCATATTTATAAACTTAATAGATGAATGGAAATATTAAAATTAAAATATTCAAACGAAATGTTTCTCTTCGCATATCCCAACTTGTCTGGAAGTTGGGGTCGGAGCGCAGGGTCAGCCAACATACAGCATCCCTGGAGCAGACAGAGTTAAGGGTCTCGCTCAAGGACCCAACAGTGGCCGTGTAGCGGAGCCTGGATTTGAACCCCCCAACCTTTGGGGTTCCTAGTCCAATGCTCTACCCACTAGGCTACACTGTCAATACAAAAAAAGGTAAATGGAAGGAGTGACCAACTAAACAGTGGCTGGAAGAGAGAGACAAACAAGCAGATGGATGGAAAGGTCGATGACACATCATACATTTCTTCAGAATAAAGCATGTCTTATCTGTAGCTAAGTTGCTTTAGATGTAACTAAGCTCACCACTGTAGATGCCTGGATTTTTCTGGCCTGTTTAAGTCTCCAGAATCTTTTCCAATGATTCCCTCCTTCATCATGTATGTGAAACCGGCGGTGCGCTATTATTATATTGTCTGTTTTTGTTAATGCCGAGCCCAAGCTGTTCATTCACGGCTCGCGCCGAATAGGCTATTACTGCATCTGTTACAGCTGACTTCGAACCAAACCAGAGGCAAGGCCGGAAAGCTCCGATTATTTTAGGAGATGAGGAAATAGAAACTGTCACCTCCATATGTACAGCTAAATTTAAGTGCAAGAAAACAAAAGCCACTCAAGCCGTAGTGCAGATTGAAAAAGTCAATTGAACGTTTGCACTGCATGTGTGAAGCAGAAAAATAGAATATAGCTGAAGAAAAGATAAGAAGTTTAGTCTTACTAATGGTGCCAAAATCACAGTAAAATCAGGATTAATTCCAGTCCTAATATATTAATAATAAACTGACATAATAAGTCACATTACTATGATTACCAGCTAATATTCAGCGTAACCACGGTATGGATCACACACAGCAGTTAGATGGGCTGGGAGTGACTCAGATATGGAGAGCCATGCTGACTACAGTGCATCTCACAACTGCTGGAGAGTGCTACATGGCAATCAAGACGCCCTCACATATGTTAAGTAAATCTCTGCTCTGGGGGCATAAAGGAACCAGGGTAGTACTTAGAAGTTTGTCTGCTTTCTACTGCTCAAACCCATCCATCCGTTTTCAGTAAATCATTAAAAGTAGTTGTGGCAAGAACAACGAATCGTTTGGATGCCTTTTGTAATATATCCCCTTTTTTAAGAAAAGAGGATGTATCATAAAAAGAGTGATTATACGAACTGCAACTTCTTTCTGGAATCAATAAATTAGTTCTGATTCTGATAACACTAACTTGTAGCAATTAGCACATAGAAAACATTCAAACACACCAGAGTTGACATTTCATACTTCAGCTCTGACATCTGGATAAGCAACACAACCTGGTGTTGCTTAGAACAACAAGTTGAAGCAGCACAGTGGGCTCTTCGTAAGCATGCCGAGCTGATTTAGTGAGGAATAATGAGGATCAGGGTGTGACTTTCTGTGTACAAAGCTGACCCGAATATTAATCATCTCATGCAGGTGAAATAATGCAGTTAAAATGATGCCGTTGGCCCTAAAGAATCGCTTAAGAGTTAAGATAAGAGTCATCTTTTGTGTATGTTTTACAAATACTAACTGAATCGCTGAATCACAAGAGTCGACTCATAGTGCAATTTGTCTACAGTTGTATGCTATTATGTACAATGACATATTGCATATGGCTTCATAAAGACCTGAAGCTCTGTGTATGTAGCTACAATGACGATAACTTATTACAACCTTATTTTATTGTATTCTATGTAATACGTAATGCCATATTTAATGCATAGGTCATCCCTAGACTAGTAAAACAAATGCATTCATGCAGTCATTTGAATATTGTGTAAAGCATGTCGGCCTTCCTGGTGGATTTGTATAAACCACAACTAAGAGGCCAACACATTTAATTGAGTATAAAAGGGCAAATTCATTACCAAAGTCTAACAAAGTTACACGTGTAGCATCTTGAATTTGGCCCAGATTCACTTATTTAAAAAATGGATTCAGAGCTTTTATATTTCAGAGTGTAAACACCGCAGGGCAAATGCCTCGTTCCCTAAAACAAAAGGGATGGGGAACAAAGTTTGGCACGTATTCAAGCACAGAGGCAGACTCGTATAGGGAAAGACCTCAAGTGGTGCTCAAGCACCTGCTCATTCCATCTCCGAACAGACTTTTTTTTTCTAATTTCATATTTTAATTACAATCCACGCCCAGGTAGAGCAGCGGGATTCTCTGCTAACACACCAGCTCAGAAAGCTCTATAATCTGCGTTTCAACCAACTGAGTGCCACCTGCCACTAGCAGTGCATTGTAGTGCCAGGTGGTGAATCTGATATAAAAATAAAGCAGACCACGATCCACTCTGGGAGCAACCACAAATAAGAATACACATAACAGACATAACATTATGACCGCAGACAGGTTAAGGGCAAACCATTATATCTTCATCATGGCACCTGGTAGTGAGTGGAATGTATTAGTCAGCGAGTAATGGTTTCATCCTTAAAGCTGATGTGTGAGAAGCAGAGAGAGAGAAAAAATGGCAAGGATATAATTGTTATGGTTAGACAAATGGGTCAGAGCATCTCCAAAATGGTGGTCAGTGTTAAAAAGGGTCCAAGGAAGGAACCGTGCTAGACTGGCAACTGGGCCATGGGCAGTCATTGTTAAAGATGAGAGATGTTCATTGTTGGCAAATGCAGGTTCAGATAGGAAGATGTCAGAATACACAGTGTTTTGGGTTGTTATGTTTGTGGAGTGTGTGTGATCTGTGAGCTTGTCTCGGCGGCGTGGCTTTTGAACAAAACAAAATCATCAGCTTCAAGCTCCATTTGCTGGTCACAACGATTCATTGTGCAGCGTTTAATTAGGCTTTGTTTTTATATTTGTCTCAGGTGCAAGACTGAAGACGTTCTGCAGTCCTCAACAGTGTTTCCCTCATATATTGAGTAGAAGTTGTATGTCATCCAACCAGTTCACAGAATAACAAGATAATAATAGTCATTTAAAAAAAAGCCTTAGAGTGAGTCATTTTCTTTTTCTTTTTTGCTCCTTCTCTTTATTCTTCTCGCTTCCACTACATCAAATGATAGATACTATTGTCTTATTATCTCTCTTATATCTGTAAAACAAACCAATAATGGTTTATTGGTTTGTTTCACCGATGGCTCACCTCTGAACTAAAGAAATAAATGAATAACTTGACAGCTGAATGAGTTAAAAGAAAGACAAGAGACAAGAGAGTCCACAAAACAGTTCTGAGCAGAATGAAGATGTAAAATGTCAAAGGTAGAAACACGGGAAAGATCAGAGAAGCCACAATGACTTGCATCTATCTCTTCCTGTTCGCTTTGGTCTGTATATCTGTCAGAAATTGTGCCCTGCTGAGAGTGACCGGTGTGTGTAGCATTGACAACAGCTAGATAGAACGGTAGTGACTCAATAAGCTTCAGGTATCTGGAGCCATGCTGCCTGTAATGTCTAACATTGATGGAAGGCAGTACTCGGTAATCGGGGAAAGTGTAGGGACTGTGTAGCCTAGTGGGTAGAGCGTTGGGCTGTGAACCCAAAGGTTAGGGGTTCAAATCCAGGCTACACGGCCACTGTTGGGTCCTTGAGCAAGACCCTTAATCCAGGATGTCCCTGTGCTCAGACCCCAGACAAGCTGGGATATGCGAAGAGAAACATTTCGTTGTACTGTACATGTGTGATGACAAATAAAATTTTGTCTCTTCCAATCATTGCCAGTGTGTGACTCTCCACATACAAACTGACCACATTATGGGTAAGTAAGAAGGTGTCTAGTAGCATGGTGTGTTGGTTTATTAGTTAACTCTGTCGACTCACAGCAAGAAGTCCCGGATCCGAATTCCGAAATAGAGGACTCTCTGTGTGGACATTATGTGGGTTTCCTCCGGATATTCCAGTTTCCTCCTACAGTCCAAAAACATGGCAATAAATCAATTAATGATGCAGAATTGTCCTGTAGATGTACAGCTCGCTAGAGCTTTAGGTTGGAGAAAGATCGAGCGACTTATTCTGTTAAAAAAAGCACATCGCTGTGAGATTCTGTGGATCAGTACGGGTCTACAGAGCAACCAAGACTCGGGTGCGACTCATATAAATGGAAAAAAGAAGGCGTCGATGAACTACAGACACGTTGGAGAAATGTCTGGAGAAAACGTACAAATAAAGTAAAAAAGGCAATAATTCTTAAAGAATAAAGAAAAGGCAGGTCAGTCTATGTTTATAAGAAGGAGCTGACTCGTCTCTAGAGGCTAATAGGAAGATCCCGAATTCCGTGGGTGGGTGAGGGGGTACGCAATATCGACTGAGTTATGCTCAGTAGCTCGGATTGCCCGCGTTTTTCTTCCCCTTCTGAAATCCAATAAGGCCGAGGATTAACCTAAAGATGGATAGCACTTTCACTTCAGCCTGACTGATCCCTCTCATCGTCTCTGATACAACGTCTGCTCTGCATCGCCTCGACATGATCTGGCAGTTCTGATTCGCAGATGCCGCCATCGTCGTATCATTCGTTTTCCTTTTCTCCCGCTTCTGATTTATTCTTCTATGGCTTTTGCCTCCTTTAATCTTCTGGAGTCTCGTGTGAGCGTTTTATCCATGACGAGTCTGTATGAATCATGGCGGTTTCTGAGCTATAAAAGCACTGCCTGGGTTTTGGACAAGGAACTAAGTTGGTATTAGCTTAGTTACCCTCTGAGAGCTGTAATGATTTTTTTCCAGGCATACTTTACAAACTATAAGACATTATAAGTTTGTAAATGACAGGTAGACGATAATGCACTCAATGGTTTATTAATTGCCACTGCGTCAGGCATGTGTGCTCAATACTGCCCCTAGTGTGAGTTCAGTAGTGTGTGTAAATGTGTATTTTACTGTATATATTGGGTTAAATGTGCAGGAATAATTCCTACCTGAGTGAAAAGCGCCGTAGTGCAAAGAGGATCTATACAAAGAACAAAGAGTGTAAAATATACATTCTTCAATGCATTTTTAAATAGTTAATGAAATAATAATTTCTAATAACTAGTAAGAGCATTTATTTAGCAAGATTAATTTATTTTATAGCATGTCGTACATGGTCAGTCACAAATTTTAAGCCTTAAGTCGGAGTCAAGTAGGGCTGACCGCAATTAATCGATTATCTGTTGGTCGACCGAAAAAATTACTAGTCGGCCAAATTCCATTGGTCGACTAGTCGCAGGAAAAAAAAAAGCTGCGTTT
>JAOUQU010409144.1:0-21983 GCA_028566735.1 Ammoglanis amapaensis
TGACTTAGTAAGTCGAAATAATGACTTAGTATCTCAAAATAATGACTTAGTAAGTCGAAATAATGACTTAGTAAGTCCAAATAATGACTTAGTAAGTCGAAATAATGACTTAGTATCTCAGAATAATGACTTAGTAAGTCGAAATAATGAGATAGCATTTGACTTAATAAAGAGAAAAAATATGTGCTGGATTTTTATTTTAATTTTAGGTGGCGGGAATGGGCTTCCATACTTGTAACATGTGCAAGGTGTTGTGTGATATCAATTCTACAGAGAAATATCTCTGAGATTCTGGTTCATTATTCATTACACAGCTACTAGGTGCCCAATCTAGTGAGTTACCTATGGGAACATTCACACTATGTAGTGCACTATGAGAATTTAAGGGAACACCCACGAAAAACATGATAAATATAATAAAAGGCTATAAACAGGAAACCCACTCAGATATGGTGAGAACCTGTGAGATCCTGCAGGTTTCTTAATATAAAAAAGCAGCTGTCATGCAAAACTAAACATGCTTATTCCTCAAAATTTGGATTTGCCCGTGTAAACAAAAAAGCAAACCTATTTAAATGTTTGGGAAAGGAGTGAATTGTGAGAGCTACATACAAAAAAAGGTTAAAAACTAAAAATGACAAGCTTTTAAAGAATAGCTTCACTATACATATGTGTTTTACAACGTGGCAGATGCATTTATTTAAATAATTACGTTACGCAACAACAGACCTTTAAAAATCTAATGGTTTTAAACATGTTCCAACAAATAACTGCAACTATATCTGTTGTATAATAAATGTTGCTTGTTACAGCTTGTTACAGTACAAAACACTTCCTTGTTCCATGTCGGACGAAACCATCGCGCTGGAGAGTGTTAGGGGTGTTTTGAGTAGTGTTTTTTAACAGAGTATTTAAAAATGACAACCAATGTAATTTATTGAAACGACAGATGAGATGTAGATAAAATAAATTTGATTACAATTAATGTACGTGTGTAAAACTTGAATTCGTATTACTTGTATTTATTCGTATAGCGTGTACATTCCTACAGTTTTGGCTCGACCCAGATCGTTTTTGAATATACTGGCTGTGTTAAACTGGTGAGCTCAGAATGCCTGAAATTTGAGCAGAAATGTGGTCTTTAAACACTTCTTATATATTGCTGGTGTTTGTCAGTGTTTTGTCGCAGTTTGCTCTGGGGGTAAGATTGTATTGCTGTTTACTGTTTATTATTATTACTATTAGACGAGTTGAGGGATGTTTAGATGTAATGCAGTGTCTTGTTGTTGTACAGTATGTAGAAGAATGCAGGAGAGGAATGTATCCTCCTAAAGGACCAACGTAAGTAACTCCACATGTGCTTTTCCCTTTTATTGCTAGTATCAGCTAAGTATTGGTGCTGTCATTATCCTTTTAGTATCCCCATTCACCCCCTCTTACACACCCTCACCCTGTACCATACATTTTAAATCTCTGAAATCTCCCCCAGGTTTATAAACAATGTTACCTGGTACACACTGAACCTTGACTTGCCCCCTGCTGAGAGATGGACTCATGTGATAAAAGAGAAAAATGCTGAAGTAAGTTCCCAACAAACTGCAGTGATGTTTGGTGTACTTATCTATGTATGCAAACAGTTAAACATAATTGCACAGACCGACAGATATAAAAGGATTTAAAAACAGAAAAACAAAACCCTTTTTATAGGAGCTTTATTTTCTTGTTCTTACCTAGAAATGTGAGACACTTACTTTCAATGTGTGGATGTAAGTGATTTTATTAACAATTTATCAATCTCTATGTATTTATTATTTTATGTAGTTGGGTAATAAATGCCCCTGGGAAGAACTTATAAACTTAAGTTTGCATAAAGGTTTTATTCTAGTTTAAATTCTTGCAGTGATTTAAAAACTCATTAAATATAATAACACAATTTCCAATCTTATATGCTTAAATCTGCCAAGCACCTCATGATTAACTTGCGTATAGCAGATACGTTTCTTCACAAAAGGGGAAATTGGAATTTTTTATATTGAGACTACATATAAACAGGTTTATTTATTAAAGCATCTGTTTTTGTACAATCATTATACTTCTTTATAGTTATTAATATGATTTTGTTTCCTCGAATTGTTTTAAAAATAGTGATCGTTTTTAGTGAACCGTATTAATGTTAAAGCTAAAAACTGGCATTCTAAACATAATAAAAGTAGCTTTAACTGTTACTGTTGTTTTTCTCTGTCTGTGAGATAAAGAAGTAAGGAGTTTAGAAAGATAACTAGACAGGATATTTTATAGTTACACCGATGTGCTTTGGTTTTAGCTGGCTGAAATGATACAGGCAATCCGAGATTTAGCCAACAGCCTTTTCCATGGAAAACTTATTCGTTTAGTGGACACAGAGTTGGTAAGTATAATAGTTTCTTAGTATAAAATTTATTCACATACTGTTTATGTAATTAGTAATTACATATATTTGATCTGATTTGTTTTCTTTTTAATTTTATTTGTGCACAGCCTTTAATTGTTGATTCCCTGCCTTATCCGTTTAATGAGGAAATTAAAGGGATTGCTGCTGCCTCTGGAGCCCCTTTAGGTAAGATATCAGCTCCAACACGTGCACACAAAATTAGAAATGTTAATTTGTTCTGAGAAAACGCTTTCAACCCATGACGTACTGTTGGCAGTTCCATATTTGCCCACTTTGCAAGCTTAAGTGTGTTTTGCATGGAAGAGGAATATATTTTGTTTTCACGTAAACTTGTTGTGTGTTGTTGTTTGTCTCCTCGGAATAAACTCAATCATATGTTTATAATACGAACCTGTATGTTTACACCTTTAGGAGAAATATTGCTGTTTAATATATTCTATGAGGTTTTCACTGTGTGCACGTCGGTGGTTGCCGAGGACTTAAACGGTGAGTTATGTAACACTTGGTTTGTCTTCAGTCTCTCAGGAATAAAGCGTATTTTAATATTATATTTTGTATTTCTTAAATCATATGCTTCTCTTTCAGGCAATTTATATCATGCTCGAAATTTGGACTTTGGACTGTTCATGGGGTATGATTTAAATATACATAAAATTTAATCTGTTAAATATTTAATCCACCCTGAGCTTACTGTTGCAGTTGGGACCGGAAAAACCAAACCTGGACCATAACTGAGAAGCTGAAACCACTTGTAGTGAATGTTGACTTTAAACGGAACAACAGAACGGTCTTCAGGTCAACCAGCTTTGTCGGATATGTAGGAATGCTCACTGGCATTAGACCTGTAAGTGTTTTATTGTAAGACTTACAGAACACATTTTTTTAGTTTTGTAAAATCTTACATCTTGTTTTTGCTTGCAGAGGAAATTTACTCTAACTATGAATGAACGGTTCAACATAGATGGAGGATACATAGGTGAGACATATACTGCCTCAAAACAAACCTATATTGCAGGAAGAAGGTTTTGGTCCCCAGGTGGGGTGTTCTGAATCCTTTTTGTGTGGAGATCCTTTTCGTTCTACCCATGCAGATGCAAAATTGTCCATGACCGTTTAGTTGGACTTGTACTGATGAAACTTGTGTAATGAGTTTCCTGTCATGAATGTAACCATAATGAAGTGAAGCAGCATTAATATGGCAATAATCAAACAAACTACCCAAAATATACTAGAATAAAACAGGTTTTGGGAAATTCGATAAAGTACAGCACTCTGAACCAATTTGGGTATGATTCTCTCCTCACATATGAAGTGAATGCCATTTGTCATGTGTGGGATCGATGGGATTTTCCAGCAAGACTAGAAATCTTGAAAAAGTCCCAAACTTGTTTGGAATAGCTTGACCAAGACTTAACACCACACACCGAATCCAATTGAGCAGCTGTGGGACCACTTTGATAGTCGTGTTACCTTTCCTACCTTTCGCACCCTCCAGCAGGTGTGAGATACACTGCAGTCAGCATGGCTCCATTTGCCAAAACCTTTGTTGAATCACTACCAGGTCACTATCTGCCTGTTTAGCTGGTGTTCGTGCTTTACCTAATGTGACTTGTTATGAATCTGGTGCTCTGTTCTAGCTTGTTGATAACATTATAGAATTTCTTTCAGGAATCCTGCAATGGATTCTTGGCACGAGAGATGGCATGTGGATGAGCTTTCTCACTCGCAGAGTCCTGGAAAATGCAACCAGGTTAGTCCAGTTTCAAACCATTATGTAACTACCACACCCTGTATTAATATTTAGTTTTTTATGAGAAAGCGGTGTTTTAATTAAATTGCAGATATACAGTAAATCATGAATATAGTCTGGTGTGTTTTTAACAGTTATGTAGATGCAAAAAAACATCTTATTCAATCCAAGTTACTTGCGCCGGCTTACTTTATCCTGGGTGGAAACCAGACAGGCCAGGGTTGTGTGATTACAAGGAGCAGAACTGATACACTCGATGTCTGGGAGTAAGTATACATTATTACCGTACTCTAATATTTTACCAGTTTATTTATTCAATAATATGGCACCCTGATTGGTCTTTGGCTACATTGTGTAACTGGACACTTTCTATCAGAACCAGCATTAATTTTCAGCAATTTGAGCTACACTAGATCATCTGTTGCGTGCACTCCCAACGTGCTCATGGATGCAACAGTGAGTGTAGTTGTCAGGTTGATAACCCCAAACTCTACCCACTAGGCTACACTGTCTTAATGCTCCAATATTGACCGGTGCTGTGATGATAAGATAACGTCATAATGTTATGTCTGATCTGTATTAATATTAATAACACAGTTAATATAATATTTGTAGGATTAATCTGAAGCTTAGCAGATGGTTTGTGCTAGAAACAAACTATGATCACTGGGAAGAGCCGTTCTTCTTCGATGATCGTCGAACACCAGCAATTAAATGCATAAATAAAATCACTCAAGCAGTAAGTGCTTTATTTTTTTGGTAAATGCTGTGTTTTTTAAACAAGTTTGACACACAAATGTTTTAAAAAAATTGCTTTGTTTCTTCACAGAACATTAACTTCCAGACTCTATACGATGTCCTTTCAACCAAACCAGTTCTAAACAAGGTAAGAAACGTGTGTGTGTGTGTGCGTGTGCGTGTGTGTTGCTAGCTATTCAGTGCCTCATTTTCCCTAGACACAGTCTTTTATATTTATGTAAGTATTGGGTGTAAATAAATAATATTTGATATTTTTTCTGATTGTACTATATTTTTATACTTTATTGTTGTTTCCCTCTTCTAATCATTTATCTTTAGCTAACAGCATATACATCACTAATGGAGGTCTCAAGTGGTAAACTGGAGTCTTACACCCGATCATGTCCAAGTCCGTGTACACCCTGGTGATGGCATGTATACCCTGGCCGTGGCGTGTACACCCTGGCAGTGGCGTGTACACCCTGGCCTTGGCGTTTACACCCTGGCGATGGCGTGTATACCCTGGCGATGGCGTGTATACCCTGGCAATGGTGTGTGGCGTATACACCCTGGCGGTGGCGTGTATACCCGGGCGGTGGCGTGTCCATCCTGGCAATGGTGTGTGGCGTATACACCCTGGCGGTGGCGTGTATACCATGGCGATGGCGTGTATACCCTGGCGGTGGCGTGTACAACCTGGCGGTGGTGTGTGGCGTATACACCCTGGCGGTGGCGTGTACACCCTGAAGCACTGAACAATATAAAGCTGAAGTTATATTAAAGTATCTGTCATGCCCTTATGATTTCATTCCTTAAGTACTTATCCTATCTTCAACTGATCTGTTGTTCTGATGGAAAATGTTACTTGAGTAGTTTTACTTTTCGCTGTTCATACAATTGATTTGTATTATTGTAAAAATATCTTTGTGTAATAAAAAAATCATCAATGTATAATGCCCATGTTTTTATTTTGTAACTCATTGTGTAATAAATGTAGTAACTTTGATTAATTAGCACATATCTACTTAGTTTTGTTTGTCTTATAAATCTTATAATTGTTCAGATAAATAAGGTCATGCACTTGTGAAACCCAGACCGAAGTGTGAACACATTTTTCAAGAAGTGGAGAGATGTTGTTTATAGTCAAAACAAAGTAACAATATTAGTGTACTTATTTCTTATTTGTTTATTATTATGTTAATTCTATAGATTTCTGCACTGGTTTAAAGTTTCTGTAAGCAAAAAAAAAAAATTATAGAAATGTCTAAATTACTAATATATTCATGTTCCTCACAAGTACACATGACTTGGTTGACTCTTTCCTGTACCTTTAGGCATCTGTTTTACACATAGTGGTGAAATTTCAGTTTTATGACCGGATCAAATCAGTTATTTTCTCTCTTTTTTAAAAATAAAAATCTATCTGTTCTTCATACTTTTATAATTGTTTTTGAGGCATTGCCTTTTCGTGTGATTAGAAAAAAAAGTTTGTAAATTTAGAGTTTAAGGTTTGTTTTGAACCCCTTTTATTGGGTTTATCTGTGTAATCTGCATTTCTGCTCAGTGAGTCACTCAGAAAAAAAACAATTCCAGTCTTACAGTTCAACAGATGCATGAAACAGCAGCGGGTGGAACATCTTTGGTACATCAGCTTGAACAAAGGATTTTAAACCAATTGGGTTTTTTTTTTTTACCAATTTTATTAAATGATAGTAACTATTGGTCAAACTCTTATCTGTTTTCATTTTGATCAAACTCCATCATTGAAATGTCTCGACTTTTTTGGATATGGATTGTTTTGTGTCTGGACCTGACTGATTCGGTGAGTAATTTATTTTCTTTTACTTTGTAGGGTTTTTTTTTGTATTTGTGCTTTCTGCATTTTTCATCGAATGTAATCAAATCTTCATTTCTCAAAAAACCAAAAACACCTTAGTATCAAAACATAATTTAAAAGTACTATAAAATTATTATTTATAGGTATGGCTCAACACTAGCTTTGTGTGTGTCAAAAATTAAGCACCATTAAAGAAGTAACAACTTATTGGACACATTAATCTTCTTGGTGGAAACAAACAGGAAGCTTCGTTCTGATGTACATCTTGATGATCTGAATGTTGTTTGATATGATTTCAGTATGATAAAGGAGGTGATCGGAATTATCCATGATACTGAGTAATTTAAAGTAAACTTCTCTAAAGGGTCCAGCTCTACATCCAGGAATTAGTTTAGACATTGGTTGTCCGGTTGTGTTGTGATCTAACCAAACCACATTATAAGTAATCAAGAAAGCATTTAACACTGTATAAGTATTTTGTGTTTATAGTCCCTCGAGGAATGTCAAGAGGAGCGAGACAGACTTCGATCCCAGTTAAAGATGATGGAGGCTCGTGCTCAGAGGCAACAGGAGATGATTAATCGCTTATTGAACCTCAATCAGCAGACTCATCACACTGTACATGAGAGGATAACTGTTAATTTGGGCGAGAAACCCTTTACAGGTAAAATTGTGCTCCCCCACCCCCTAGTTTGTTGTGCAGTCCACTGCTGGTGATCCCTAGTGATGTCCAAAGAGGCTGACTTGATTTACACACATTTCCTCTTATATGTGGACAGTTTATCGATCCATTATGATCTGGATTATACCTCTGACCCACTGTGAGTTTATTTTTATTCACGGTTCAATTGATTCTCTTTTTGATTTCCAGACTGTGCTCAGATTTTTAATGATGGCAATAAGGAGAGTGGATTTTACACGATTAAACCGGTTAATAGTCCATCTCAGATCAGAGTGTACTGTGATATGACTGAAGGAGGAGGATGGACAGTTTTTCAAAGACGTTCTGATGGCAGCCAGTCGTTCAATAGGTAAGTGGTCTAAATAACTAAACAGTGCATCCACACTGGCATCTCATTAATATCTTATATCAGGCATAACATTATGACAACTTATTATACTGTATTTTTGAGCTAAAGTATCGTCTGTTACATTAGACCATATTGGCCAGCCTTGGCTCTTATAAATCTATTTTTGTTGCAGGGATTGGAATGAGTACAAGAATGGGTTTGGTGATATGGAATCTGCAAATGGAGAATTCTGGTTAGGAAATGACAATCTGCATTACCTGACATCTGAAGGTGGGCTGTTTATTTTTATTAAGCAATACTAAATGCCTAATGGAAAGAAAATGTATTAATATAACTGTAATAATAATTGTAATAGAGGTTTATATTGTTTTCATGGTGTCACATAGGAGATTACAATTTGAGAATCAACTTGGAGGATTTTGATGGCAGTCATCGTTTTGCTATGTACAAAGGGTTCAAGGTTGACAGTGAAAAGGTAAAATTATATCAAAGTTAACAAATTTTGCCAAACATTAAAAAGTTATTAAAAACTTATTTAATTGCTTAAGAAAGAGACTCAGTGCAAACTGTCCTGCTTGTCTTTTATCAGCAATTAACTGCTTTTCACTGTAATGTTTTCTCACCAATGTAAATGTGAATATATGTTTTATCTGACCCATATAGCAATTATTAATAATTATCTTTATGTGTTTAGAATCATTATCAGTTGCAGTTTGGAGAATACACAGGAAATGCTGGAGACTCGCTTTCCGGCAGCTACCATCCAGAAGTTCAGTGGTGGGCAAGCCACAAGGGGATGAAATTCAGCACAAGGGATAATGATAATGACCGCTATGAACGTAATTGTGCTGTGGAAGATAAAGCTGGCTGGTGGTTTAACAGGTCTGCAGACCGCATAATATTCTAGACTTGCTAAAAGGCAGTTTCCCTTGGCTTCCAAAAACATGTAGACCTACATAGTGTATTCTTAACTTGTCATAAGAGTTTATGAATATAGGGACCTACGTTTAGGCAAAAAGTATGATAAATATGAATTTAAAATAGTTCTCTATTTATGAACTACACAATTTAAAAGTGTGCAGTATTTACATTTTCAAGTAAAAGTTTTATATTTCTGCCAGTACCATTTTAAACACAAAGGACCATTTCCATTTCTGGTAGCTTCGCCTGATTTAAACTCTAGAACGCCTTTGGGATGACTTTTATGTCAGGGCATAATCCTACAAATATATATTACATTATGATATAATCAAATAGTAATATATAATAATGATAAATGCTATAATAATTGGGCACAAATTCTTGCATGCATTCACCAAAATGTGTAGAAAGCCTTACTAGAAAAGTAAATCTTTGAATCTGAATCTGGATCTAATGTGGCTGGTTTGATTACAAAAAAGGGTGCTGACTCTTTTTAATGTGTTATTTAACAAACTAAAAACTTTCAGTTGTTCAAATTCTTTTGGCTAAACGTCTTAATTAACTTATTCTACAATTATCATGACATTGTGAGTTCTTTTTTTTTTTTTTTTCTATCTCTGTGCGGATTTGAACTCATGTTATTACACTCTTCTTCCTCTAGATGTCACTCTGCCAATTTAAACGGATTGTACCACAAAGGCCCATACAGTGCTGTGACTGATGATGGGATAGTGTGGTACACCTGGCATGGTTGGTGGTACTCCCTCAAATCTGTGCAGATGAAGATCAGACCCAGTGACTTTGAACCAAATGAAGTCTGAGTCCAACATTATTATCAGCATCCTGATAAATCAAATATGGTGTATTAATGATGTACTGATATCCTATATTTCAACTGTATTTGTATAAGACAATAATACATAAACATACTGATTTAACTGTTTTGGCATTTATTATCAGGTTCAGTTTAGTCTGCTTAGTTCACAACTTTACTCATATTCAACCATTTATTATTGATATTGCACTTCACATGCCAGATGTTATTTTTATACAACATACTTTTATAGTTTTTTTCCAGCCCAAATTGCCCACCTATTATTTCTACCAGTCCGCTTTAATATTGTAGGCTAAACCGGCCCAGGGTGATAGTGCTAACCACTAAGCCACCTTGCTGCCCAATTAAACACTTGTATTGTATGTATTGTAAATTCATTTAAAGTGTGATGAGCATATAGTATAATATGCTTAATTATTTTATATAATTATAAGTTTAGCAATGACTCCTTTTAGAGAGAAAGCATTAATTTCATTATTATTAAAGGTACATATGTGTAGGCCTAATTTAAATCTTTAATTATGGGGTGGAATCAAATAATGTATAATTAAATTACATTAAATAAATACATTAAATTATTATAAATAATAAATCAAATAATTTCACACCAGACGACACACACTACACAACACTAGTACATCTGTTTTTATTACTTAAACAGTGAATTAGTTTCACTATCTTTTAATAAATCGTACAAGTTGTAGTGGAGGCCATAAATAGCCCACCTCAGGCTGTGGGTAGTGACGTCACAGTGCCGCGGGTGTGTGGAGCGCGAGGCTGGAGTCGATGCAGCACGCGCTGCTGTTTGCTCAGGTAAGAGTCTAAAGAACTTTTGAGTCAAAATACTAAACATATAAACAAGATTTTGTGTGTTTTAAAAGTGTATTTGTACGTTTATGTTTACTGAGAAGCGTTTATACTTCACGTGTTTATGGTCGCTGTTAAAAAGCGTCGCGGCGTCGATATTAAAGCTTCGTTCAGGATAATATTCTCCAATTTTTATTTGACTAATTTGCAGTTTGTGTAGCACTTTATCTTTTTATAGTTGTAGTTTTTAATTTAATGGAATTTCGGTGATTAATTGGTAATTAAATATTTAATATATTGTTCTGTCGCAGATTTTACTTGTCGCCAAAATTCAAGGTGGCATTTTATTTAGATTCAGTTTTCTGTGTTTGTTTAAATTATAATTACATTTTTCCCCTCATGTAGTGTCTTAAAGATAGAGGCGAGCTATCAACCGGTCAGGTTTCTTGACTGACAAACTTACAATTAAACCGCATTTTGAACGAAACTGAGTTCTCCACTAGTTGGCGCACTTTTCTTTTGTATTTTTTTTGTTAGCATGTTGTTGGTATTGATTTGACTTTAACGACATCCGGGTCTCTGTGAACGTTTTTTATTATGAGTGTGTGGGGTTGTGTAATATATGTGTGTGTTTGCGAGGTTTGTTTTGTTGTGTGTAGTGTTGGTGGTTTTTATAGTGTATGGTTGTGTAGCCCTGCTTTCCACTTGACCTTTAGTTTTGATTTAAACTTAAATAATAGTTAGATTCAGTTCAGGTTTATACTTAAATTATATACAGTTATATTTTGGTTTATACATGTTTTGGACAGTTATGTTACATATATATAATTCTGGTTTATATGTATAGTTTATACGGTTATATTCGTTATTGTTTTACTTATATACAGTTTTGATTTATACTGTTTTTCAGGAGGCGCGTGTGTGTGGTGTGTTGTAAATAATGACAGGTGGTTGTTTTTCTTTACCTGCTTTATCACAGGACGTCTCTGACATGGACTAATTTCAAAAAGTTATATTGACATTTTCAATATTTGCAACCAGACCCAACTTTCACTTCTAACTGATGTTTGTTTTTGGTGATTGCATGATTTAATGTAAACACACTGAATACTTTCTGTGATTTACAGCCTACCGTGGCCTTAACAACTGTGTTTATGCCTCTATTTCTGGAACGCAGTCCAAGACATACAAGATGGCCTTCTGATCCGTGTGGGTCAGGTGCAAAAAAACCTTTTTTTTACTTGCACCATTTAACCAGTAACTTTCATCTGTGAGGGGGATGTGACCACATGGGAGAGAGAATCTTGGAAATTGCTTGTTTTGGTACTGCTAGTGCTCCTGACAGTAGTGCGATAGTTGTGCGATGTTCTAAAAGTCTGTTATTTAGGACAGACATTAAACTACCCGTCAGCGGACCAGGACCAGTAGGAATAGGCTGCTGGTGCTGATCTTCTATATCTAGTTTCCGCTCGGTTGTGACATGTTTTTTCACTCTCGGCGCATTATTGCCTTGTGTATCTTTGCTTACGTCTTTGCATGCTACGGCCCAACCTATTACTTTGCAGTCTGTGACGGCTATGTATAGCATCTACAAGGAATTTAAATGATTATTTTTCAAGATGATGTACACTGAACATGTATTGAAGCAAGCTTCTTCTTTTAAGATGCTTATACAGTACTTATAAGAATTCTTCTAGTTAAGTCATTGTCATCTAATTAAATTGTCTTGGATAGGTCAAGAGTTTGCGACAGTAATAATGTGTCCGCCAAGCTCACAGACCGTAGTTTCATTTTGCAGCTTGTTGAACTTTTTCTATCATAGAGCAATATGTGGTGTTAACTGTTCTGGGTGGCACACTGTCTTGGTGGGTAGCACTGTCACCTAACAGCAAGAAGTCCAGGATTCTATCCCCAGATGTGGCAATCTGGGGCATTGTTTGAGTGGTTTGCATGTTCTTCCTGTCTGGCTTTCCCCAGGTGCCTTGGTTTCTTCTCACAGTGCAAAAACATGCCACCTGGTTATGACTTTAAGATGTTAAAGTATCCCATAGATGCTTTTATACTTGTCCACTACATTGTACATGGTCACAAGCCTGGATAAATAAGAGGGTTGTGATAGGAAGGGCATCTGGTGTAAATATAAATGAGGTGTGGCAAATGCCTAGGAGCTGAGCAAGTCTAAGGAAATGGTCTTATTCAGTGTTTTACTAAATATTTGGTCTTGGGCTTTATTTTTTTGCTTATGTATTTATTCATCACGTAAAACAATGCAGGTGTTTATTTTTTTTTGTTATTTGCTAATCGTGTAACTCGATAAGCTTATATTTGATGTGTGTTTTGACATCTTTAATTTGGTTCAGAATAGCATGCATCAAGTTAAAAATTGAGCAGTTCATGCCTTTTACTCCAGAGACGAAAGTTAGAAGTGATCTGTGCAAGTGTGGACACGCACCTTTGTTTTGAATAATTTACTGATAGTTAGCACACAGTTACTTGACTGTTGTTGGCTTCTACACAGAGCTTTGCAATACTTACTAATATAAAAATTCTTCAAAGCAGTTTGAATTGTTTAAACGCAAACTTGTCGAGTTCCTTATATTTGTTACATTCGTGGTGGTTTTAGTGAATTAAATTATTCATGGGTGCATGTGTGTAGTTCTCTGTTAAAGTCCCCCCCCACACACACACACTCGAACACTCGCCTAGACTGAATTCGCCTAATAGGAGGCCTTCAGTCACATGGCAACAGCGAATGGTGTTTTTGTCCTGCCGTGTAAGCCCCTCCCTCGTTCAGAAGGGCCTGCATGGGATAAGGTAACCAAACACTCGTCCCAGTAAACTTAGCCATGTAACATTACCAGAGGTCTGAGCTGGACCTTGAACCGTGCAGTGCCATATACAGAGGCATGCTGGGAGCAGGTCAGTGAGCACGCTTAAAGGTGATGGAACATAGGGTTGAGAATCTTTACTAGGTAAGGAAGAATTGTGCTTTATCTGATTTCTAAACTGTTGAGGTATTAATGATGCTCCACTGATTTTGACTTTGGTGGTAGATTGCGTTCGTGTTGGGGGAGTTGCTAGTCTGTGTTTATCTAGTTTGTTCAAATCAAAAGCAGTGTTTCTCATAGTTGTGGAAACAACTTAAGAAAGAAAGAAAGGCACGGCTGAACTAAAATTTTGCAGGACAGTTTTGTATCATTTGTATTATTTTGGATTATATGGATTATTATATATTATAAGGTGACATGTTCATTTATTTGCCGTTTAACGTTATACAGTTAAAAATAAAACTCTCACAGTTTTGCAAGAAGATGTTTTAAGTTGAGTCAAGTTCGTTTATGCCTTTTTACCATACCTGACCCACCACAACCCTGGCCAGTGGTAAAAATAAATGAATTAATGAGGTAATAGAATAGCTGTATTTGCCAGTACAAAAAAACATTCTTTTTTTGGTGGGGTCAGAGTGCAGGGCCAGTCATTGTACGGTGCCCCTGGAGCAGGCATTGGTAAGGGTTTTGCGCATACGAAAGTAGTATAATTGTATTCTGTATTACGTTGTGAACTAATAAATCACAAAAAACATGCAGGTTTGGCAATGTGAAGATACAAAATGATCCAGAACTGTGCTTTTGTGATCAACAATGACTTCCTGTCATGAATGTTAGAGTTAAAATTCTAATTCAATTTTGTCATTACACATATACAGATGTTCAGTACAATGAAATGTTTTTCTTCGCATATCCCAACTTGTCTGAAAGTTGGGGTTAGAGTGCAGGGTCAGCCGCAGTACAGCGCCCCCTGGAGCAGACAGGGTTAAGGGTCTTTCTCAAGGACCCAACAGTGTAGTGGAGTGTAGCAGAGCCTGGATTTGAACCCCCAACCTTTTGGGTTCCTAGCCCAATATTAAAAATATGACATTAAAAGTGAAGTTAATAAATGTAATGTAACCATTGGGTTTGTCAATAATGAAACCGAAATATTAGTTTACCTATAATCGTCTTTAAAAGTAAAAACGATCAATTAGGCAAACTCACAATTTAACCATTTTATAAACATCTCTAAACTTAAGCAATGCAACTCAACACAATTTAAATAAATGGACTTATACTTAAACCCCCTAAAAAGACAAACCCTGCCCTACAGCTAGTCATTATATATAATAGCTGTGTGTAATTTAAAGCAACTGGCGTGCAAGAGATGTGCAGCTTATTATGTTATGCTTGGTGGATAATTAACGTAAAACAGGTACTAACAGGTGAAACAATAAACATCTCTATTTTTTTTTCGAGTCTTGAATGAAAGTTCTATTGATTCAAATGTTGGTTAACATGTCTATTTGGATAGTTTTGATTCCATCAAATCATTCAGCTTTTGTAACCTTTTGACAGCAAGACCGTCTTGGGTTCAATCTCTAGGTTTAACAATCAGTTCGAGTTTGCATGAAGTTTAGATTCTCTCCCTTACCCCAGCGCACATGCACAAAATCACAGCATCTAGGTTCATTATAACACGGACGTGTCCCAGAATTACAGAGACTCTAGGGTATATGGACAAGTGGTGTTTATTAGAATTTATACTTTTTTCACCACTGACTTTTTTTATACACAGGAATAAATTTTCTGCATTCACATTTTCAGCATTAAGCAGAAGCCCTTATCCCAAGCAACTTAAAATTACATCTTAACAGCAATTAAGGGGTTAAAAGCCTTTTTCGCGGACCCAACAGTTGCAACTTTGTGGTAGTGGGGCTTGAAACGACAAACTTCAGATCTCTAGCCGAGTATCTTAACCAGTGAGACATTTACACAGACTAGTGAACAAGCACTAGAGGGCAGCAATAAGCACTTGTGCCCGTGGGCAGCTCCAGCCACGGTGTTCGAGGAGCAGTTGGGGATTTGGTGCCTTGCTAATGACAAGTTATCGAGCCAGTCAATCTGCTTATCACAAGCCAAGTTCTCTTAGCATCAGGCCATGGCTGCCTTGTGTTTCAAGCCAAGATAAATAGGAGCATTGTGACAGGAAGCGTTTCAAAACTATGCCAAATCTGTAATGAGGATCACAATCTGCTACGTGGTCAACCCCTAACAAGAGAAGCCGGAAGAAGGAGAAAAATAAACGTAATACTCACACATTACCAGTTTGACATTTTAAACAAACATTCTTTACACTCTTATTCTACTCCAGTTCCAGCAATCTTCACTGTGTAAGTGGTGAATTTATGTGCAACATGAGAGTAAACCTTTGCATGAGCAGTGTTCTATTTCACGTTGAATTAGCTGTAGAAATGTAAGAAACAAGCTGGAGGAATTTTTAGACTCAAGCTCAATTAATTATGCAACTAAGTTTCTGTAGGCATTAAAAATGAATAAGGTGTCACATTCTAAAAGGGATTAAATATTTGAAGACAACATATCTAGGTGTCAGAAATGTTACTAGTACTCCATTAACCCAACATTTTTGAATGTGTTTGAATTCTGTGTAATGTAATACATATTTTGGTTATTTTGTTTATTTTTTTCAGGTGAGACTTAAGACTTAACGCACACAGCCGACTATGGAGGCTCCTCAGAGAGCCGTGTATCCATCAGTGTCTGTGGAGGATCTGAATGGAAATGAGTTAAATTACAGTAGTGAATCGTCTGATTCACCGAGGGCTAGTAATAGTTTGGATCATGGCAGCAAAAACAGCTCTGTTGATATGAATATGGTGGAGAACTGCAGCATCATGACTTCAGCTAAGAACCTGAATAGAAAACTGATTGTGCAATCAGAAAACATAGAAACAGTGGACTGTCTAGCAACTTTGAATAACGACTCTAACCAGAATGTGACGCTCATGATCTCGGGCCTTCAAAACTGCAGCGTTTATTCTGGAAGTGTTACGTGTTGTGTCCATGGTGTCATGGTTAATAAAAAGTGCCTGGATTCCAAAGCAGATAAAGCTTTTGATATAGGATTAACATCTAAAACGGTTCCATCCAGCTGTCGCTTGAGTGATATCTGCAGCTCTGTAAGCTCTGATGAAATGCTAATTAGAAGCAACAGTTTTATTATTCATGAGCCCGATGAGCTACTCAGCACTTCTGTTCTTGAACAATCTTCAGATAAGCTTTCTGATCTTGGTATGATGCCTGGCCTGCTACCTGATGTCTGTGAGGGTCTTGTTAATAACATCAAAATTTCCGAAGAAGCCACCAAACTTGGTGTCACTTTTATCCAACCAAGCAATCAGACTTTCATCATGGAAGACGAGGTCTTTCACACCATTTCCAGTTCTGGTGGTCTCTATAAAGGGTGTGGAGAAAGCAGATATTTGGATTTTGTCAGTGTTGATCGATCAGATTGTATCACCCCAGTTTGTCAAAAGAAGTTCAATACAGAAGCGCAAAACTCTGCGAACTCCACACCAGGTGAAGCAAAGACTTTTAATATTCCAGCAGAAGAGCTAGACCTTAGTGGGAATGTCCAAACCTCTACTCCTGTCCAGTCTTTGAGCAGTAAACCCTGTCTTCCGTCGCTTTCCGATTCCTCTCTTAAACAAAAGACTGATTTAGGAAGTCCAATAACCGACGTGATGAAGAAATCTGCTAGTCAGAAACCCAAAACCCCTTTGACTGCACCAGCTAAATGTAATAAAATACAAACAAAAAGGTTCATCAAGCCTGATTTTACTAACATGAAATCTAAGATTTTGTCAAGACCTCTAGGCACATCAAAATCTTCAACTGAGGTAAAAGCCTCAACAAACCTAGTCAGGAAACCATCTCCGTCTACAGAACACAAGTCATCTCTGGCCAGTTCGACCAAACCTGAAATGACCTCAAACCCCAAGAGGGTCCAAAATGCTTCAATCAAAACACCATCTACTTGTCAAGATGGCTCACAAACTGTAAAGTCCAAACATCACACCTGGTCTGAAGCATCGATTTCATCTAAGACTACGGCAGAAGAGTCGTGTGTGAAGGAGCAACCCATCACTAAGAGCTCTGATAATCGTACTACTCCTAAAACTCCATCGCTCGCAGGTTTGAGAAGTCGATTTGGTCTAGTTAAGCAGGATAAAGAAGAAAAACAAGGAAAGGGTTTCAACATGTGGAAGAAGTCGCAGAAATCCAATCCAATGGTGAGCAAAAATATCTATAAACCATTGCTGTTAATAATAATAATCGATAGAGCCAGGATTATTGCCTTCATTTTGTTTATTAAAACAATTTGTGGCACTCTGTAGACACATAATTATGACCACCAGCTGATCTCAAGAGCAGCACACATTACCCACATTGCAGCTAGTTAAACTTGAAGTTACTCAAAATTGTCAAATGATTATGAAGACCTACTTTTTTCTACCCTTTTGAGTTCCCAGAGGGAACCTTCACTGAGATGATTTGGGTCGAGTTCGATCTCACAATCAGTCCAAACTTTTAATTGGTAACGTTTACGATTCAATGGAATGATGGCCAGAACGACAAGTACCATATATGTCTCACAAGAACGACAACTTCTACTAATTATTGTCATTTTATTTAAAAAAAATTATTTTACCAGAGCAGTTAAAATGATACAGTTTATTGAGTAACTTTCAGTTTAGTGCTGAAATTGCTGTTATAAATGTTCATAACCAGAAACACTGAAGAGCTTTTGTTTAAAACATGTGTGCTCAAATAGACCAAGTATGGCTAACGGGAACAAAACATGTCCAGCCCTTTAAAGTATTGCTTTAATTGCTGTGCTGAAAAAGAGCTCGCTGCTCCAAATCTGGAAAATGTATTCCATGTGTCCACACGCGCTGTGTTTACAGACTTTGTGGGGGAGACTTGGTCGGAGATTTTAAAAATTCCCAGGAGGACCGTGTTACAATAGCAAGTTGAGCGTGTACGTTCAAATCGTTCACGTGTTCCTCAGCTCAGTCATGGCCAGCATGATCGTGAGCATGGGCCACACAGACATTGGTTATTTTTCATGGCAGTCTGGAACTAAAAAGAAGCATTTTTTACAGACTGAAGAAGCAGGACTTTCTGACTGGAGCCGAAACGGCGCTGCAGCCCAGCCGCCGTCATCCAGGACGAGTGGCGCTGGTCAAACTCCAGCGGTATGTTCTCAACCACGAACTCTGTCTGCGTCAAAGCTCAAGCCTGGCACGGCAGGGGAAAATGGCTGCATCGCCACGGACATGCCACAGAAGAACAAACCGAGTACATCTGGAGGTAAGAAATTGCAGATCGGTCAAGTCATTTTGGTTTTGCTGTTCACATTTTAGGTAACTGTCATGTTTCTTACAATTGTGTGCTCAATGATGCTGGATCGTTTTTTTTAAAATATTAATAATTCTAGAACTCCAGCACTTGAAGATCCACATTTTTTCGCTTTGGTATGATTTATTTACCCAGATCAAAGCTGACCTTAAACTTTGCTTTAGCTAATAATATGGATGTTTGAAAGAATCGATTCAGGAATTGATTCACTTTAGCACGATTCAAATCAGTACTCATGTTTGAGTGCACTGCTGCTATTGATCATGTGCCAGGTAAACATGATGATCGATCCCTAATAAATAAAGTTTCTTTCAAGCAGCATGGGTCATTGGTGTATTTATTAATTTTATTTCTAGGTGCTCTATTCGTACTACGTAGGTTACATTATTACGTGGACTAGTATAGTAAGAATATAAAATATTTAACAATAGTTTGGCATAAACACATCAATTAATATTGCATAAGTTGTGGACAAGTTAGTGTGTCTAGTTTATCCTGCACGTCTTTTGTCTGTGGATGAAGAACCACATCATTTTAATTGAAACCAGAGATTTTCTAGTTGTGCTATTCGCTGCCTTTCTGTCAAGTCAAAATTCACATTCTTATGTGTTCTTTGGATAGTATTCATCTGGATGTTATTCTAATTCCAAGGATGTTAAACACGACACTATATACACGTTTGTTGTTTATTGGGCTATAATATCATTCGCTGGTTTTCATTCAGGTTTGTTTGCGACTGCAAGGAGGCGAATGCTCCACAGAGGGCAAGCTTTCGTGTTTCTGATGCTCAAACTTTACACGATTGTCTCCGGGGAATGGCAATGGATACAGATGTGTTGTTAATACCTTTACAGTCTCTTACAAGACTTGTACAAACATACCTCTTCCTGTCCAGTCTGAAGTAATGAGAGAAATTAGAATCCCACTGATAAGATTTAATGGGAGCAGCTTGACTGGAATAAGAGGGGGTGAAACAAATTGACCAATCATTTCCAGATGTATATTATAAGCAGACGAGTCAGGATCATGACGAAAGCAAATGACAAACATAATTCTGTCCTTACTAGGATCAAGTCACTTATCCTTATCATCTTTGTTCTGACTGCAGGTCACAACAGTTTATTGAAAGGCTTTGATGCTGTAATTGATCATCAATATCAGATTATCTTTCTGCTGTTTATAGATTATAAGATCTTCTATTGTTTGCTATCGAGGTGACACAAAGGCCAAGTTTTGACTTCAGCTGAACGTTTTCTAAAATGATGAGCAATAATTTAATTCTTAATAGATTGACCTTTTGGAAGAGTTAGTAAATTATCAAGTGTAATTTTTTTGTTCTTTTCAATGCAGTATTTGTTTTGCATGATTTAGTGTTTCATTTCTTTTACTGTGTAGGTCATTCAACCATTCATGTGAAAGAAGCTACAAGAACTGATGGCCATGGAGGAACCCGTTCTAGATCTTCGATTTCTTCTGCTCACCCCCAAGCTTCAAAACTGCCTGTAAAACCAAGAGCCCCAATTAAAAGTGCCAGTGCCTCAAGTGTACCCACAAAACCTGGTATTAGAATACATTTTTCACTCGTTAGTATAAAATTCATAAAGTCACTATTGGAAAATGGTTAAATTTCAGTTGTTTATAATTGCAGGCCAGCAAGCTTAATGCTAGAAACGGCATTAGCTCATAGTATTAGCACGACAGTCTTTATTTGCCTTTTGATTTATTTTTATGAGAGTAAATCTGTCGACTTACATTTAGGACATTTTGTCAGACTGTTTAGAACAACAGCACAGCTTGAATAAACCAGAGCATTCATGTTGGCTGTATCCCAATCTGCAAACTCATGAAATAAGTCAGAGGTTTTATCATTTCAGTTTCATACACAAGTACATAATTTAAGCAAAACCACATTCTGCAACATTGAGCAAAAGTGCAAACAGTGTACAACAGTGTGTATTTAGGTTGTACGTGTGTTAAAGTTCAGTCGTGTGTTTGTGTACCAGGGTTCATTATCTGTGTGTGTCAGACTAACACGTTATCATTTTTTTTATTATTTACACAATCTTTTGACTTTATACTGTAATAGTGTCCTAAATAGTGCTAAGCATTTGTGATGGTTAAGCACCTTGCTTAAGGGCCCAAACAGTAGCGACCTGACCCTCACAGTTTGTACTAGCAACCTTTTGATTATTAGTGCAGTAAATCACTGACTGGATTACAACCAGCCTAATTAATATTTAACTCAATAGTGCTGCCTAATAAACAACCTGATCAATATTTGACTGACTATAAAGTCAATAAGAGTTTGACTTCATACTGTCACGGTGTCCGCTTGAATTATGCAAATTATACAAACTGAATGTGTTGGGATGATAGTCTCACACACAAACACATGATGGAACTTGAATTTTTAAACTTCTGTAATAATAATGCTTTAATTTGAAACTTAAGTTTTTATGCAATGTTTTTATTTGCATAATAAATAAGATGAACAACAATAAAGGTCATCGTATTCCCAGATGTTTAGTATCCTGTATAGAACTTGCATTGAACAATAACACTGCCCGTGTAGTTAGCATCAAATACTAAATAAACGCAATTTGACTTCCTTTCCTTAGATAAAAATGACTGCATGTATATGGTACATAAAGTTCCAGGCTTTTTATCAGGTTATTCAGTTTTGGTATTGTAGGAAACTATTAAATGGTTTCAGATATATTGGACTCTACTGTACCGAAGAAAAAGGGTTGAGGTGGATCTTTTCATGCCTGTCAGATAGTTTCATGTTTTATTATCGAGCTCACTTTTCAAGAGAGATTTTTCCAACATGTATGTGTGGCTGTAGCACGATTTTGACTGTATCGTATATCTAACTGTAGGTGCTGTTTGTATTTTCATACTAAAAATCAAAATGCTTCACTTTTAAAGAAATGATCGTGTCTCTTGTTAGATTTAAAGCTACCTACAGTAGGAAAACCTCCCACAACCAGGACTACTGTAGTCAAAAACAGGGTCCAGGCTCCTAAAACCCCTTCATCAGGTAATGGCACACACTCATTAGACTCATTAGTTTATTTTAAGCATTTAATATATGTATATTATATATAATATAAATTTATTTATTTTTCTTAAACTGACTTGAAATTATGGGGCAGTGGTTGTTTGCTTAGTGGTTATTGGCTAATTACTAGGGCTGTCCGCAAATAATCGATTATTCGTTGGTCGACCGAAAAAAAATTACTAGTCGCCCAAATTCCATTGATCGACTAGTCGAAGGACCAATGGAATTTCACAAGGACTTGCATTTCGTCAATTTGAACGGCCTCACAAAGGAAAATGTGACACTCCATACCAGTAGGTGGCGGTAATGCACACCCAACT
>JAOUQU010409145.1:0-11621 GCA_028566735.1 Ammoglanis amapaensis
TTTCCTGCGACTAATCGACCAATGAAATTTGTCCGACTAGTAATTTTTTTGGTCGACCAACGATTAATCGATTAATTGCGGTCAGCCCTAATATATATATATATACACACACACACACACACACACACACACACACACACACACACACGGTTAATCATTAATTAGCAGGATCAACAATCGAACACATTTCATTTAAAACAACAATAAACTTGCAGATGAATAAAGAATAAACGTTATAATGATTTAATGGTGCAGGTTACGAACTCTTCGCCTTCATCAGTCACATGGGAACCTCGACCATGTCCGGTCATTACGTCTGTCATATCAAGAAGGAAGGAAGGTCTGATTTGTTGTTGTTGTTGTTGTTGTTGTTGTTGTTGTTGTGTGTGTGTGTCTGTGTGTGTCCCTGTCTGTGAGCTTTATTATTGACTGTTTTTGTTGTTGTTTATTGCAGATGGGTGATTTATAACGACCACCGTGTGTGTATATCAGAACGACCCCCGAAGGATTTGGGGTACATGTACTTTTACCGGCGTCTGTCCAGTCGTTAGATTCGACCTGTCGAACTGCAGCGGCCTGGACGGTTCGAGGGTCACCAAAGGTTCTCTTTACTGAACGTGTGTGTGTGTGTGTGTCTGTGGAGCTGCTCGTGTTACTCTATAAAATAATACTACACACATATCGGAGCGTCGGTTCTCACAAACGTGTCTTTTTTTGAGTTTGTACTTTAAACTCGACGTTTCTGAGGTATATTTTATAGTTTGCCCAAATATGCACAAACAGCACTAACGCGGGACAATCCACCTGCCGCACTATCCACCTGCCGCACTATCCACCTGCCGCACTATCCACCTGCCGCACTATCCACCTGCCGCACTATCCAGTGTTACTCTACATAAAACATCTGACCATCTCGTACTGCCAGGAAGATAATTCAGGTTATTAAGATCTCAGCTTGATGCTTGAGCAGATTTGAAAATAATAATAAAAAAAAACATTTCAGTGATTTCAGGGTTGCCAGATTGTAACGAAGGTTAAATCCATTAAAACAAACAAGAACCGGAACATAAAGTTTATTAAATCCACCAAAAACAAAACCTTAAAGTTTATGAATTACACAAAACAAGAATATAAAGTTTAAAAAAAAACACCAAAACAAAACCTTCAAGTTTATTAAAATGCACCAAAACAAAGCAAAACACGAATATAAAGTTTATTAAATTTACCAAAACATAATTGTTAATGTTTAATAAATCCACGAAAATTTTTTATTAATTACTCAAAACAAAACAAGAATAGAAATTGATTTGTATCCATTGAAACAAAACAAGAATATAAAGTGTATTAAATCTACCCCAAATATGCCCAATCGGGCAACCCTGAACACTTGGCTCTCGAGGCCTCCAGAGATCTTTGAGTCTCCTCCGCCGTTTGTTCTCATCTCATGTTAGAAACCATCACACTCATGTTTCGGGTATCTAAGCAATATGTGGTGAGAGGCAGATCTGAGCTTGTGACATCACACTCGAACCCGGAGCCGGAGTCGTCTGGGGGACTCGTGATGTTGCTCGTCCACACCGTGCCTGAGACCCTCCACTCATCTGCAGCTTCTTCTGTTTGTTGGTTTTTAAAGGGAAGCGGCACCAAAACATCCAGACAGAAGAATTTTTTATCACTTTATTCTTTTATTTATTATTATCAGAGTTTCTCTGTTGTCATGACGCCGGGAATAACAGTCCCACCCTGGGAGTCCGGACCCTTGAGCAGATTCCTTTAACCTCAGATGAACTTTAACGTGTTGTAACACACATTCAGACAGACAGACAGACAGACAGGTACACGCACAGATAAACAGACAGATTCGATTAGAGAGATATACCAATACAGACAGACAGGTAGAGAGATAGACAGACACACAGAGACGGAAATACAGATAGACAGACAGATAAACAGACAGACATGTTTAAACAGTGACGTTTCATCATCTCAGGTGACATTAAGTTAAATACTGAAAATAAATAAAATGTAATAAACATTGAGATGTGACCGTTTCCCTTTAACCGTGTTTGTTTGTTTCCTCGACCACCGGCCGTTGCGCTCCGGTTCTGACGACGTGTTTTTTGAGCTGTATAGTAGAACTTCTGTTTTCTTCTGTTTTACATTTGAACTGAATTTGTTGTTTTTATTTTTGGGAGTGAAAGTCGCTGATTGAAATGTTTTTATTTGTGTTTGTGATCTTACACACGACGCGTCAACGTCTGGATTCAGTCAATAAACCACCTGATTCTAAAAGTTCTCACCTGGTTCTTTTCTTCTTATCATCTGTTCTTCTGCTCGGATCTTCTGTTCTGTTCTCCTGACCATCTATTCTGTTCTATTGTTCTGTTCTTCTGATGTTCTCTTCTTTTGTTCTTTTCTCTTCTTCTGATCTGATCTTCTCGTCTGATCTTCTGTTTTGTTCTTTTAATCATCTATTCTGTTCTTTAGATCTGATCTTCTCTTCTGATGTTCTTTTCTGTTCTTTTCTCTTCTTCTGTTCTAATCTTCTGTTCTGTTCTCCTGATCATCTATTCTGTTCTTTAGTTCTGTTCTTCTGCTCTGATCTTCTCGTCTGATCTTCTCGTCTGATCTTCTGATCATCTATTCTGATATTCTGTTCATTTGTTCTTTTGTTCTCTTCTATTCTTCTGATCTGATCTTCTCTTCTGATGTTCTGTTCTTCTGGTGTTCTCGTCTGTTTCTTTGTTCTATTGTCCTCTTCTTTTCGTCTGATCTGCTCTTCTCGTCTGATCTTCTGTTCTGTTCTTTTGTTCTCTTCTGTTCTGATCTTCTTTTCTGTTCTTTTGTTCTCTTCTGTTCTGATCTCTTGTCTATTCTCCAGTTCTTCTGATCTTCTTTTTAGTTCTTTGGTTCTGATCTTCTCTTCTTCTGTTCTGTTCTTCTGTTTTCTTATTTTCGGTTCTTCTGATCTTTTGTTGTGCTCTTTTGTTCTTCAGATCTTCTTTTCTGTTCTTTTGTTCTCTTCTGTTCTGATATCCTGTCTGTTCTCCTGTTCTTCTGATTTTCTTTTTGGGTTCTTCTGTTCTGATCTAACTAAACAGACAGACAGCCAGATCTATAAAGAGACAGACAGATATAAGTAGACGCATTAATAACTAAGTGATTAAAATACAGGGCTCATAACCAGAAGGTCGTCGGTTCAAACCCCACCATTGCCAGTTTGCCCCCGATCAAGACCCTCAATAACTCATATGTGAGTCGCTGTGGCATCTGTTAAATACTGGAAATGTAAACAGACAGACAGACAGACACTGAACTGGAGGTCTAAATCAGTTCACGAGTCTTTAATATAAACTTGTGTACTGAATAAAAAATATATAATAATAATAAACAAACTCAATATAGTTTCCCTTCATGAAAAACAACACAAAACGACTCGTACACGTCTGATTGTGTGGAAAACTTTTATTTGAAATAGTCGCTCGTTTATATTTGCTGGATTATTATTATTTTTTTATATCAAGCTTGTGACTTGATTTCCTCGGGCGAGTCGGTTCGCCGCGCCGTCCGCAGCACTACAGGCCTCAGTAAATCTGCTCTACTGTAAGAATAATGTGCAATATAATAATAAATATTCTCTAGATTATTCTTTGCATCAAGGGAACCTGCTACTGACACATGTGATGTCATAAAGTTAAACAGAATATATGATTTTAAAACTCGGGGTAACACTGAACTTTGACCCTCCATCATAACGGTGAGTGAAGAACCACGAGCAAAGACAGAACAGGACTATCGAAACTTTCTATTATTAACATTATTATTTTTATTATTAATATTATATGTTTGGGTCGTAACGATTCACCAATAATCATAAAGAGTCGATTCACTCATGTAATGATGAACAGATACTCATGATAAACAGCAGAGGGCGCTGGTGCTGTATTCATTTTAAAGTGTATCGTTACTTTTAATTGACTCATTTGTCCATCAACTAGTGTTAGCAGCATTTAATCCTATTTAGTGATGGGCGAATACATGAAACACCTGAACAGGTCGCCAGTCTGTTGCAGAGTACACACACACACACACAGGACAATTTATCTATTAATAGCTCCAATGAACCTGACTGTGTCTTTGGACTGTACTGAGGAAACCTGGACCACCCATCGGAACGCCACACAGACACGAGGAGAACATGCAAACTCCACACAGAGAGTTGCAGGCAATCGAACCCGAATAGTGAAGCGATCACTTTAACGATAGCATTTTTACACCTGACAGCCTTCCTTATTTATCCAGGCGGTGTGGTAGCAGAAAATCCGGTCTGCAGGGAGAACCAATATGACGGATTGCCAGTCCCTCAACAAAACACACATTTGAAAATTTTTTACCGGTTCTACGACGAATCAGATTAAACCAGGGAGCCGAGGAGAACATGCGAACTTCACTCGGACCCTGTCCCTTTGAGCACCTCGGTGACAGCGCCACCTGTTAGCCCACGCGGTCAGGTCTCGTTACGTCAGCGCTATGATGGAGGGTTCCGGAAGGTTCCGGAGGGTCAAGTGTTACAAGCCTACAGCGCGTACAAGAATAAAGGGTCGCGACGGAAGGCGTGACGGATTCATGCATATAAATAAAGCTACAACATTCCAAAGAAAGTGCATTCAGCATGCTGACCCCTCCCAAAACCCCAACCCAAACCTGGGAGTGTGGGGGGGGGGTTCCACTAGATAATCTCACCTGAGATCGTACAGCTCTACAGCTTTGTTTTCTTTTGTTTAGGTTAAATATTTACATGAACAGGATTCGGGTTTCGAACCCGCACAGTTCTGGCAGTGGATGTACGACTCACAACAATAAATAAATAAATAAAATATCAAAGAATTATTCAAGTAAATGACAACAGGATAGAATGAAAGATTCTCTAAACTCAAAACTCCGGCACTTATTGCTCCGTAATTTCGTTTCCACTTCAGAATGATGTCATAAAACGTGATTATAAGGTTTCGCAGCTGCAGCAGCGCTCGAGGAAACACGAACAGCAAAAGATCTCAATAAAGAAATCTTTTAGAATAAATAAATACATTTCAGAACCTGAAATAGATTTAAGTTCTGAGTTCTGACTGCTGGATGATTTGTTTAGTACAAATAGTACAAATAATGTTTAGTACAAACATTTGTACAAATAGTACAAATGTGACGTTTATGTATTATTACTATAATTATTATGTTTTGCATACTTTAAATGTGACAGAATTTAAATACGGACGATAAAAATGTCCGATAATGGTCTCGTTCCAATCACAAGGAGGGACGAATGTCTTTGGTTTGTGCGTTATAACGAGGAATTATTAACGTACAATAGACGTAGAACAGAGCAGACGAGAAACGCGCGACGATCTGCGACGCTAAAACGTAAAGATACGAATAAGAGAACATGCAAAAGTGCTAGGGTCTGCTCCAGGCTTTAAACGCTTTCAATATAAGAATTGGACTGATAAGAATGACTCTGTTTGAAACTATTGCTTCTATTTGTTCTATATTTAAAAAAGTCTCGCGCTATGTACAGTATGAGCTGAACGTAAACACGTAAACAAGTCTGGATGCTAGAACCCGGGTTCTGTCGAAAGGTTCTGTGAGGAGGTTTACGTTCCTCAGAGTCTCTGTTTCCCGGAATGTATAATTTTAGAACCCTGATATATATATATAGCTTTAATGTTTTAATTCTTCGTCTGAAGGACCTTCAGGTTCTTCTCAGGTTCTCCGTTCTCTCAGGGTTCCGTTTACAGGTCCAGGTTAAATGCTCTCATCAGCAGGTCCAGGTCCCCGATGTTGGCCGCCTGGAAGAGTTCGGGCTGGTCCATCATGGACAGGGCGACTCTCAACGCCGCCCAGATGTTCCCCGACATGACCTGGTGCGAGAGCTGACGACTTCGACTCTTCCTCTGCAGGTTCAGCGCCGTCAACAGGTTACTGGCTGCTTCTCTGTGTGGAAACAAACACATGTTTGTTTATTTGTTTGTTTGTTCGTCTGACAGACACAGGCACCCCCGTGGACACCTCGCCCCCACGTGGACACACGCCGATAACCTGTCGACGGTACGATTAAATCTCACGACGTGAATGTGTGTACACACACCCCCTGCTGTCAATATTACCCGGTTATTTCTATATTTGTAAACACAAATATAATATAAAACACGATGCTTATGGACCTGTGAGCGCCCAGGTTGATGCAGCTGATGCCCAGGTTGTATCGAGAGCGGATGAACCCGGGCTGGAGCTCCAGGGCTCGGGCGTAGGCCTCCACCGCTTCCTCACTGCGGTCGCCATTAGCCAACGTCGCCCCCAAACGATTCCACAGCAAGTAATCCTGTCAGAACACACACAGCTCCATTAGTCTAGTCTGGTTAAATACACGTGTGTGTGTGTGTGTGTGTGTGTGTGTGTGTGTCACAGAGCTCGTTTAAACAAACTGTTTAAAAACTAAATATTAAATACATTTTTAATAGTAAATACAAAATAGTTCACCAAACAAATTAAATACGAAGTAAATACGAATAAATTAATACATGAACAAAAATGGATACAATTATTTCACTATATAGATGAAAAATCAAATTAAACTGGACACTGTGGACAGCGTCCACATACTTTTGGAAACGTCTTCAGAAGAAAAGAATCTTCGCTGTGATAGATTTGATATTCTGTGTGGTATTTATTGACCGGTTTGAACGATCTGTCGGCCCTGTACTGGGCTCCCGGGGGCTCATGGGACGGCGGATCTCAGAGACGAGGGCACACAGAACACACCCACATTCTGGTTGATTGTATTTGGGTTTCGGGCCCCCCAGAAGGCTGGAAGACATTAGCAAATCAAATACAGGAGCCGGGTGTTCGATTGTGTGCTAATGTGGGTTGTGTGGGGTTGGGATGTTCGTGTGTGTCTTTCAGTGTGTGTGTGTGTTTGTGTGTGTGTGTGTGTGTGTGTGTGTGTGTGTGTGTGTGTGTGTGTGTGTGTGTGTCATGGACAAGGTGACCCAGGAGCTTCTTACATGTTACATTAATCTCTCCGAACAAACTTTCGACTTTATCTCGTTTATATACAAGGTTTAAAAAAGGTACAAACTTAGTGCCCCCACCTCTCGACCATAATAGGTGTTTGGTATGTGTTTGGTATTTGTTAGGTCTTTGGTATTTGATTGGTGTGTGTTTGGTATTTGTTTGTAAATGTTCGGTGTATATTAGGTGTTTGGTATATGTTTGTATATGTCAGGTATTTATTAGGTGTTTGGTGTCTGTTTTGATATGTTTGGGATATGTGTCTGCATATGTTAGGTGTTTAGTATATGTTTGTATATGTCAGGTATTTATTAGGTGTGTTTGGTATTTGTTAGGTGTTCAATGTGTGCCTTGATATGTTTGGGATATGTGTCTGTATATGTTAGGTGTTTAGTATGTGTTTGTATATGTCAGGTATTTATTAGGTGTTTGGTGTGTATTTGGTATTTGTTAGGTGTTTGTTATGTGTTAGGTATGTGTTTTGATATGCTTGGTTTATGTTAGGTGTTTGGTATGTGTTTGTATATGTTTAGTATATGTTAGGTATGTGCTTGTACATGTGAAGTATTTAAGTTTTAGGTGTTTGGTGTGTATTTGGTATTTGTTAGGTGTTTGTTATGTGTTAGGTATGTGTTTTGATATGTTCGGTATATGTTAGGTGTTTGGTATTGCTTTTATATGTTTAGTTTATCTTAGGTGCTAGGTGTTCGGTATGTGTTTTCATATCTGTAGTGGGTGTTTGTATGTGTTTATTAATTGAATTTAAACACAAATGGTATAACGAGCTGTTACATGAACGGTTCGACTCAGATTGAACCCTCAGATTGAATATCTCTGATATAAACGTAACTATCATTGAAATGTAAACTGGGATCTGTTACCTCGGGTCGGACGGACAGCGCAGTATTGAAGGCGTCCACGGCCTTGTTGAATTCGGCGCTGAGATTGTACAGAACTCCCAGAGCTGTCTGTAGGTCCGGATCGATCGTGTCCGGGTTCAACTGAGCGGCATCCAGAAAAAGCTCCTTCACCTCGGGCAGGAACGGACTGAAGATGCAGCATCACAGTAACAGTCAGAATGATGACTAATCATTTCAAATGTGTTTGCTTTGTTGCTGGTGTTTGAATATGTTTAGTACATGACTGGTATTGTCTGTTATGTGTTTGTTATGTTTGATATGTGTTCGATACATGTGTTTGTATGCTCAGTGTTTGTTTGGTGTGTGTTTGGTATTTGTTCAGTGTGTGTTTGTTAGGTGGTTGGGATTTGTTCTGTATTTGTTTGATTTCTGTTCAGCATGTGTTTGATATTTGTTCTGCATTTGGTATTTGTTCAGTATGTGTTCATTAGGTATTTGGTGCTTATTCTTTAGGTGTTTGGTATTTGTTTAATATGTGTTCAGTGGGTATTTGGTATTTGTTTTATTTGTGTTCAGTAAGTATTTGCTATTTGTTTGTTATCCATTTGCTATTTGTTTAATATTTGGTCATTAGGTGTTTGGTATCTGTTTGTTAGGTGTTTGGTATTTGTTTGTTAGGTGTTTGGTATTTGTTTGTTAGGTGTTTGGTATTTGTTTGTTAGGTGTTTAGTATTTGTTTGTTTTGTGTTTGGTATTTGTTTGTTATGTGTTTGAGCTCATACCACGCTACAGGAGCCGAGTAGGACAGTCGTCGTGACCCCGGTGAGTTCTGTAGATTTGCTCGGTTCTTTAGCAGGTGTTTATATTTGGGATTGTGCCTCAGCCACCCCAGCAGTGCCTCACACGCCTCCTGCTTCATACCCGTGTTAGTCAGACTCACTGCCAGAGCCAAGAGAGCCGGGGGGTTGTTCGGGTGGAGCTCCAGACACCTGGGGACAGACACACACACACACACACACACACACACACACACACACCATCAAACGTGTTTATTATTTATTTTTTTACGGTAAATCACTTGTCTCTCTTTTTCCACAACAACAACAACAACAACAACAACAACAACAACAACAACAACAACAACAACAATGTAACCTCGGGGGGGGGGGGGGGCCTGTAGTGAAACCCACCCACCTTTGAAGTGAGACGATGGCGGCCTGTTCGTTCTCGTTTTCCGCCTGTGTGGTACCCAGAACCTGCCAAGCCTGAACCCAGAGTGAACAATTTATCAACCTGTCTCACTGCATACTGTAAAAAGTATGTGTTTGTTAGGTGTTTGGTATTTGTTGAGTATGTGGTTGTTAGGTGTTTGGTACCTATTCTTTAGGTGTATTTGTTAGGTATTTGTTTAATATGTGTTCAGTAGGTGTTTAGTGTTTACTCTTTAGGTGGTTGGTATTTGTTTGGTATTTATTTAATATGTGTTCAGTATGTGTTTGGTATTTATTCTTTAGGTGGTTGGTATTTAATTGGTATTTGTTTAATATGTGTTCAGTAGGTGAATATATACTGTATATAATGATAAAAAATAGAAACACAAATGGTCAAATAGACATTATATACAACCGAGTGGACCACTACACAGACAGACAGACAGACAGGATCTGAATACCTCGTTTTTAAATTAACTGTTTGTAATAATCACATGAGGCTTTATAAACTTTCCACCGGCCTGTTATTGACGCTAACGTATTAGCATGCTAGCACAGTACCTCCGAGTCCTGAGGGTCCTGTAAGATGGCGGCCTCGAGGAGCAGGACGGCGTTGGGCAGGTCTCCCTCTCTGGCCTTCCTCAGTCCGTCCTCAAATGCGTTTGCTCTGTCTTTATAAGGATTGTCCGTGTGGAAGTAGTAACCCTGTAATCCAGAGTTCATTAGAACCTCGTCCTGTAGAACCACATCCGGAATGATTCGAACTTAAAGAACCTTTTCGTAGGGTGAGACAGACGAGGGAATCTGAGCTTGTTCGTTCTCCGTTAACCAGTTCCTACGAGCCAGTTCCTCCCACTCGGCCTGCATCTTATCCCAGAACTCCGTGTCCGACTGGAAAACACACCGGAGAATAAAACAAACAACCTTTCGTCCACGTCCACGCCCCCCCGACCATGTTAGCATACTGGGACACACGTTAGTGTCGCATATCTACAGGTAGTACCTACTAGTAGACACAGTACAGGACTGGTGATACGATAGACGTCGGTTCAAATCTAACCGCTGTACGGTTACTGCAGTTGGGGCCCTTGAGCGAGGCCCTTATCCCTCAATTGCTGAGACTGTAACTCTAATGAGTCACTTTGTAAATGTAATAGATCCATCTGTCTATCTACATGTCTGACTGTCTATCTGTCTTTCATTCTGCCCGTCAGTCTGTCTATTTATATCTCTCGTTGTCTATTTGCCTGTCTATTTTTAAGTCTATCTACCTATCTGTCTGTCTATCTATCTGTCTTTCTGTCTGTTTGTCTGCTTATCTCTTGGTTTTACTTATCAATATGTCTATTCACATGTCTATTTGTAAATCTATCGGCCTATCTGTCTGTCTATTTATCACGCTCGTTTTTAGTCTATTTACCTGTCAATCTGTAAGACAATCAGCCTATCTATCTGTCTGTCTGTCTATCTGTCTTTATGTAGAGCTGTCTGTCAGTCTCTGTTTATCTCTCTTGTTTTCTGTCTATTTACCTGTCTATCTGTAAGTCTATCTGTCCGTCTGTCTCTCGGTTTTTGTTCTTACTGTCCATCTGTCTATTTATTTATCAATCTGTAAGACTACCAGCCTATCTATCTTTAAGTCTGTCTGTCGATCTGTATCTCAGTCTGTCTGTGTCAGTCTGTCTGTATTTCTCTCCTCTCAGACAGACTAGTATAATTTATGAAGTTATGTAAAAAGTATAATTTATAAAGTTTTGTTATTAGTAAGAGAACTTCAAGTGGATGGACTAAACATCTTTACTGGCTTTGACGACAGCACTAGTAAACCACGTGCCAGGATAAATAAGGCTCGGTTTCGCTGTGTGCTGTGAAGATAACGGCCGTGCTCTTTTCAGTCTGACCACGACACTGATGTTCCGTGTCCAATTAATCCGATCAGACGAGGTTCTGTCGCTTCTCACTCGTCCAGGTGAAAGTTTAAAGCTCATTATCTCTCCTCGTCCCACAGACGCCTGTCTCACTCGACCTGTCCGACCGGATGGGGGAACGAGAGCAGAGGGAGAAAAGGGTTAGAATGATCCCCCGGCTGCTTAAATCTCAGAGGAACGGGATCAAATCAAACACAACACGAGCACAGAGAGCAGACCGGAGCATAAAAATATCAAAAGCAGGGTCCAGAATCCGGCCCGGGGGCCAAATGTGTCATCAAATCTAAATTATTCGGCCGCACCAGCAGTGTAATATAGACACATACAAAAAAAATGCTATTCCATATTTCACCAGAAGGTGGCAGCAGACCGTCCACAGTACAAGTATCTAAATTGCTAAAATGTTTTTCTGCACCCTTGTGTTTTTCACAAACAAAGATGCCCTGTCTCACCTGTCTGAGAGTGAGACATCTAGGGCTTTCCACAACCAAGGATTTTGTTGGTGGACCAGTGGTCGTCATTTACTTCAACTAATCGACTAATAGTCGACTAAAAAT
>JAOUQU010409163.1:0-11616 GCA_028566735.1 Ammoglanis amapaensis
AATGGAATTTGGCCGACTAGTAATTTTTTCGGTCGACCAACGAATAATCGATTAATTGCGGTCAGCCCTAGTCATTATTTTATTGAACTGGTGTAAACATTCCAAAGATTTGTACTCAGTATTGTATGTTTTTGTCATGTAGCGAATTCTATTTAAAACACTGTAATAAAAGTACAGGTTATAAAATCAACATGTTCAAAGTACGTGAACAGGTTATTTATTTACACTAATGTGAGTATCGTGTGTCTTATGTTAACGATTTATATTTTACTTTCTTTTATTTTTACTTAGGTGCAAACATCCTGAGGGATTCGGTGGGCAACGTGAAGCTGGGTGACTTTGGGGCTAGTCGGCGCTTACAGACCATCTGCCTTTCAGGGACTGGAATGAAGTCAGTGACTGGCACGCCATACTGGATGAGCCCAGAGGTTATTAGTGGCGAGGGGTATGGAAGGAAAGCTGATATCTGGTAAATGAATCAAATTTTAATGCATTTCAGTGAAACCTTTCTGTAATGTCATTTTAATGGATAACTATATAACAATATAACTATGATTTTAGTTAAAACATTTACAATCTTTTGCGTTGTGACTTTGGATAAGGGACCACTTTTCCTTAAACTTTGTAATAAGGGGCAATTTGTTGTACAGACAATCTTGCGTCTTTTTTGGTGGTTTCAGATGACTTGGATATTTACGGCTTTAACAGAGGCTTCGAATTAGAGCAGAATTTTATATAACCCGCGGTTGGGTGGTGCAGCAGCTAGTTAAGATAACCCACGATTGCTCAGATTCCAGCAGAAGTGGGTTAGTGTCTTTTTCACTGTTCCAACTGACCGCACAGGTTTTAAATAATCAAGAACAAAAGTCCAAACACGTGAAGGTTTGAACTTTAAACTTAAACGGTAATAATTATAGACCATGGCAGGTAATCCAGACTGTTTGCTGATTAATGATTGGTGCTATAAATACTTATTTATTTACTTTATTATTACGTTTTTTACTTTGTCACCTTTTTCTGTGATGCGTTTTACAAATCATTGTTCCCTTTGATTACCAGCAGATAATTATTTTAGTGTGTATACACTTATGTCCCTCAAAGCTTATTTGAGCATTTAAAAATATTCACACACAACCAGCAGCCAGATCCAAACGGCAAATGATCTTATGCATGAGGGTTTTTAATTACCGTGTCTTATTTAAACTTCTGATGTCCAGTTTTATACACCCCAGCTCTTCTGTTTTAAACTATGGTATTGTGTCAGAAACAATTAACAGGAACAGAGTTCATCATGATGTATTAAAACAAGACCTTCAGAATTTAAGTGGTAGAGATTGTAAAGTAATTCCCACTTAAATGCAAACGTGCACTGCAAACACAATAATGGTGAACAGCCAAAAACGGCTCAGTTTCTAATCTCTTCCCTCAATCTGCTCCCTCTGTAGTGCCCTAGCATTGTACGCTTAAAACTTTTAATAATAAAGTTGTACAAAGTAAAGTTGTAAAGTTTTTTATCTGCATTCATAGATGGATGATTAGTTTATTGATCTATCTATGAACTCGAAATATAGATAAAATAAAGTGTACACATTTATTATCAAAAGTTTGTGAAGATTCATTCTAGCATTCCAGTTGCAGTAGTGAATCGTTTGTGGTTTTATCTACAATACTAGACATACAGTTCTGGAAAATATAATAATATTTTTTATATAGTTTTACAATTTCAGTTTTTTTGGTGCTTGACTAAAATGAGCAGTATTGATGTGTTGTAATTTTTATTCTAGTTTATAGAACTACACCGCACATTTTGTTCAAGTGCATACCCAAACATTTTAAAACTAGAACATGTTGTCTGTATATCCGATTGTCTGGAAATACATTCAGTCATATCGAAACAAATCACTGTGTTATTTGAATCGTATCATGGCAAATAGACATGACACTACAAAAGTAGTGAAAAGTATCCTAAAATAATCAATAATAGATCGTATCGTGATGAATCTTGTGATTTACACATTACATGTACTGGATTGACTGATGGAGGTTAGGTCGATAAGTTTTTATGTTGCTGCTGAAGTCGTGAGCTCAGCTGGCGGTTCGGTTGGGCTACTGCACATGTCCGAGAGGGTGTGTGTAATGTACAACCTTTGATATTGAGTTGAACTAGATGTAAAAGTATTGTGAATGTATTTAAATCATCTGTATTTTATTCACTCTCTCTGTTACAGGAGCGTGGGTTGTACGGTGGTGGAAATGCTAACTCAGCGACCTCCGTGGGCAGAGTTCGAGGCCATGGCAGCCATCTTCAAAATCGCCACTCAGCCAACTAACCCCACTCTCCCACCTCACGTGTCCGACCACTGTCGAGACTTCCTTAAACGGATTTTCATAGAAACAAAACAGCGCCCGGCAGCCGAGGACCTATTACGGCACATTTTCGTTCACTAACTTTTTAATCACGGACCAATCAAAGACAACCCTAAGTGTCTGCAGGCTCCGCCCTTTCTACACTTTTTCCGGGCTGCTTTACAGCATTCCATCGGACCTGAGAAAGGGTGTGGCCGAGCCGTCAGTCGATGGACGGCGCAGTGCATTTAGGAGCAGCTTAATTCTGTATGAAAACGTTGCACCTTATTTTCAGGGGTAAGTACCCCCAAAGTCTTGTTCTCTTTTTTTGTTTCACTTTGCTATTCCCTGCAACTTTGAAGTGGAGCCTGAGCTCTGGGAATGACCAGACCGGTTCAGTCTCATCCAGATACGACCCAGAATGTACCGTCCACACCAGAAAAGCGCCGGTGTGCCGTCAAGCTGCTAAGGTCAAAGGCAAACGAGAGGAAAAAAATGAAAGATGTTAAAAATCAGAGCACAGCATGTTGGTACTCCATACAAATTTCCATGTTTTCTTGCACAGTTAACACCGAACACATAGAACTTTCTGGAAAGTCTCACTCACTATGCTGTACATCAGCAGCTTGCTGTATCTACGTCAATATCTTCACTCCTTAGTACCAAATAGTGCCACTATTCCAGCTGTAGGGTCACGATGCATCGCTTTTCTCAATCTTTCACATACAAACAGGTTGTTTTTACTTTGTGCCTTGTGGAACACTTTTCTCGTTTGTACTAGAATGGTACCAGTCTCCTTGGATCCTCATATGCAATCGTTCCATTTTGTGACATCATCGGTTGTTCTCCATATATCTCCATTCCCTTACTGAGTGCATTTACATGTAGGTAAAAACTTTCAATGCATTGGTCTTGGGACTGCAACTGTAGCTTCTTTTTGGGAAAAAAAAACGTTCTTGTTCAATATTTGACACCACTTGTCAAATATTGTCAACAGCCAAGGCTTGACTATCTATTGGCTTTTTCGTATTCCCATTGTTGGACTCCTGAGCAAACACACTTCACTCTGAAGGGTTGTCTCTCACTCCAGGTACAAAACTAGTCTAGTTGGTGATTTTTTAAGACAACCAGTAAGAAGTCCACAGATCTCTGGACCTTTAGCTTACTTAATGATCCAGTTCAAGTTTTATGCAAAGATTCTTATCAGATTATAAGATGCCATGCAAGGAAGAATCTTCTGCCAATCTCCCCCCAAACCTTTTGAATTGAAACCAATTTAAAGATTGTGTAACTACCATATTCATTTATATAAACAAGCATGCAGAAATTAGTTAAATCTCACGACTGATACAAGACCTTTATCTTTTATCTGTTATTGGCAAGGATGTAAAGCCAGTAAGCAGATTAATCGATAGATCTAATCATAATCTTCAGTCCAACCGCCAGGGAAATTCTCTATAATGAGTGCTAGATAATACTAAATGATGTTTTAAACCCACAGCACTTCAACTGTGAATTATTATCTGTTCTGCAGTACGTATTTACATTCTTCAGAATTTTCCACATGCCTTTATCCAAGACAACTTAGATTACAGTTACGTTATACAGTCTTTAACTGTAATATAAATTGCTTTGGATAAAGTGTAGGCTACGGCTAGTAAAACTATTCTGCTGGTCATTCATCCTTATCATTAACCAACCCTTAAATAGAACACAATAATCTCTAATAATTAAGTCATGAAGTGGCATGAAAACTATGTTTTCAAATCATTGCTCAAATTCAGGTTACTTCTCATTATCAGATCATTTTCATCATGTAAATGCACTCATCACACAGTTTCAGGATTGGTTCCTTATGCACTTGTTTGACAATATCGTCGCATTCTTCAGTCTGATCACAGATCGGTTCTTAACTTAATTTCAAAGCGACACAAAGTGAAACACAGACTGGGGTCGGTGTCTTGACAGCGACTCAGGTTAGTGTCATTAACTATGTAATGAGTATGAAATGAACGCTCGACTGAATACACAAAAAGCTTGTGTAGGGTGCGCTATTGAGAATGGTTTTGCTGACCATGTTTCTGGGAACCGTTCCTCATTTTTAAACAAAAAATCTAGTGTTATTTTATTATTTATTTTTTGCAGTGCCATAACACACGAGTACGGTTGCTTTCACATACTGTAGTGTTTTGTTATTTTTCGTTATAGAGGGAGTCCTCCGGCCCGAATTCATGTTCTCAGTACAGTTGACATTTTTAAATGGCTTTCAGGTCTAGAAACGGTTTTTAGTTTTCATCCAGCATTCATTGCTGTTGATAATTCACAACGCATTCACACTACTTAAGTATGCTATTGGTCCCATATTCTACGCGCATAGAAAGTAATTGTGTTTAATCACTCCATTTACGGTACAACATCACATTTGTAAAGATACGATTTGTCTTGGTGCTTAAACTCAGTAGTTTGTTCATACGTTTACAAAATCATTTGATTTGACCAAATTCTTGACAGTTCTCCCTTGTGTAAAGCCCGGAACTGGATGGAAACTTATTGAGTCTGGTGTAATGTATTTCACGGTTAGTGTAAAACCTAGTTAGTTCTTGGTAAATTCTTAGTAGAGCTCGTAGGGTTGGTTGGATCTTGGATTCATTACAAATGACAGCTCTATGACTTTAATGCACATGTTCAATACAGAAATAAGAACAATAGTGTTTTGTTGCCTGGATGCACCCTAGCCACTAGGATGCACAAACCACTGTAGTCCATTCTGCGTGAAAACAAACTCTGCCAAATCCATCATGCAGCCCACAATTCATGGTAGCACAAGTTATGATTGGAAAAAATTAATTTGCTGCCTCTTTGGTGGCGATTGTTTGGCAGCAGTTGTTTCTTGGGTTGTTCTTCATTATTTCAACAAAGAATGGTTGTCAAATTACTCAGGGGTTCAAAATCTTCAATTTCATTTTTTTAAACCTTTAATAATTAGAATCCGATATGGTGAACAGCATAAGACCTGACTTGGATTAGTGTTGTCTTAGGTGGATTGATTAGGACAGTCGTGTGTTTTACTAATCATTGGTGTATGTAGTATAATTATTAAAGAACATTTGGGCAGCACAAAGCCTCATTGGGCAGCCCTTTCACCTCACAGTAAGGAGGTCTTGGCTTCAAGTTTGGGAAGTTTGCATGTTCCTGTGTCCATGTGGGTTCCTTCCATGATCCAGAAACCCTTTATTATCATATAGATAACTAGCCAGCAAGATGCATAAAACAGTGCATCATAGTGCCAGCCCTAAGCTCAGAAAGGTTTGGAGGTTTCAGGAAGGGCATCCGGCATAAAAAAAAAAACGATGCCAAAATTAATAATCTGGATCTCAAGCTGCCAAGTTCTACCCCAAGTCCCAAGTCTCAGTTGGTTAGTTGACACAATATTGTGCGACTTCTAGTTATGGTTAAGATTACTTGACGATAACGACGAGCTTTTGACTTAGGCGGTAAAATTTAATAATCATAAACAGAAACAACCAACCCAGCGTTGCTCTATATTTATTAGTAGGTGTGTCAGTATTGAGATGCAGAAGCCAGAGAACAGTCAGGTTTAGAATTCCGACGTAAGTCAGCTGCACTCCAGCCTGTGTTTACAGTTTTTACACTCGGTGTGCTGAGGAATGTTCCGTTTACTCTTTTTTTTTTTTTACTTGATTCATTTTGTTTTTTAAACTACAATTTAATATGTTCTCACTCTCTGCTGGGTAAATACAAGGTCATGAACAACAAAAAACTAGCTCACACACTTTGCCCGATAAGAGCACTTCTTGAACCTCTACTTATTATTATTATTATTATTATTAATATTATTGCTTTTTTGCATTGAAGTCAGCTGTGTACGAAGAAACGGTTTCCATTTCACATGTGCAATTACACATCGACATACGGTTCACTGACCAATGCTGGACTGAAACCTATAGTGACAAACAGGAACAGGTACTTAAAGGTACAATTCAAAGATAAAGTGCCACTTTAAAATGGAGGACTTTATTTTTTTTTTTAAATGCTTCTCTTTTGATCCGATAGGAAAAACGAAGCATTATTAGGTGTCGTAGCAGTTTGTAATGTTTATACAATCGTCTGTCTGTTCGATGTTGACATTTTTTGCACATTTTCGAGACCATAATTTGTACACTGATTTTAATACATTTGCCTGTGAATGTTTGGCACGTTTGTGTGTATGTGTGCACGGGAATGATTGATTTTGTTTGTGGTAACAAACCACAGCAGTAAGTCTCTGATATAATATGCTACAAACCTCAGCAGGAATTTTCTGCTGGAACAAGCCACACGTTGACTGGAAATTAAACAATTCTTGTTCACACTAGCAAGCCACAGTCTGACAGTTCCAATATCTAACTGGTAACAGCATTGATGCTGGTACTTCAGTTCAGTTTCAGTATCAGCAACAGAGAGTATTAGGGATGTGATATGATTCACTAGACTGGGTTTTACTTTGTCTTTGTTGTGAAGTGCTTGACATTCCGAACATCTAGTTTCATAGAAATTAATCATTCAGATTTCTCTGATCTGATCTGAAAACTGATGTGTGACATCACACGTATCTCATTGAACGCGAATTGTAAAATAGAGAATTGGTCCTGGAAAGTTTGGTAAAATATCTACCTGGCAACATTAACCAAACGAGGTGCATAGCGCCAGTGCCTCCTACATTCTTACATCTTTCCAATTCTTTTGAAAGTTCTAGATGGCTGTGTGCTTGTTTTTACTTCTTTTCATTTTACAGATACAAAATTGTCCAAGACTGCATTTGACTTTAACTTGTGAACTGTATCATTTACTTTCATGTAGACCAAAATCCTAATAAACCAAGAACGTTCTCCTCAACCAGATAATAGCAGTCACTGCAGCACGCCAGAGCTAAAACATCCACGTGCTTGTTGTGAACCTGATCAGGCTGAAACTGTGGCTCAGAATTGTGTTGTTGCTTGCTATTGTGAACTGAAGAATCAAACATCAAAGTTTTTTAAAACCCTGAATGCCATTTGCTTTTTTTTTTTTTTTTTAACAAACAGGAACGGCTTTTGAACAAGGTTCAGTATGCCACTGCTGCCACTCCAAAATGCACTTTTGTATGTGGTTGTATGAGTGTGTGTATGTTTGTGTGTCTGTGTGTTTGTGGGAGTGTGTATTGTCAGTGCAAAGCCCAGTGTGCTCGACGCCTTGCGCTTTTTGGACTGTCTTACTTAATAAAAACAAATGAAAAAAAAAAAATCAAAAAGTTTAAAAATGTATAAATAAAAACAAAAAGCATCAGAAAGATTTTCTCTTTTTGACGGAACTCTTGTATGTCTGTTTATGGTATGAGAAAGCCATGTTTTTAAAATTGTATTTGGTTTGTTGAACAATAAGCCTGTTTATATCGAATCTGTATATCAGTGCTACGCATATGTTTTTATATCTATTTTTTTCTTTTTTTTATAATTCAAGATTATATGCATGATAGGAATTTGAATGACTTGATGAGGTTTCTCGTCCTCCTACATGAGCAGGGCTGGGCATCATGACATGAGATTGTCTGTAACGGTTGGCACTTTGGATAGTGTTGCTAAATAAGTATGATCATGACAATAATAAAACAATATTTATTTCACATGGATTGTCAACTCTTTGTACTTTTTACTTCAACTGTGCCAGCCCATTTCTATATGTACGATGAGCTTTTACAGTAAACTATGAACTTTCCTCGTATAAATTGTTACAATATAACTTGTGAAGTGAACTTTTAAACATTTTTTACAATTAATTTACTAAATCAACAGATTCTTTTAGTTATTTGATGACATTTTATAGGAATTTGATGACCTCATTTGGTTCTACTGTAAAAGTTCATGGTACATTTTTTTCCTGGATGCATGGACCAACATTTTCGTTTCTTATACAATCAGACGATTTTAATGTAAAGTACACTAGCTTTAATGTAGCTACACTAGCTACACTAGTCAGTTTTGAAAGCGATGGGCCCTGGTGACTTGATTGACTTCCGGAACTCATCTCTTTGTACAGTAACAAGAACTGTGAACTGTTAAAGTAGTACTGTAAACTTTTACTGTAGAACTGTGACGTTTTACATTAGAACTTTACAGTCAGACTGTGAACTTTTCCAGTAAGCTGTGAATTTCTACATTAGAACTGGGAACTTGTGCTGTAACACTGAACAATAGAACTGTGAACTTCTAGAGTAGAACTGTTTACTTTTTCCTGATAGTCGAACTTATATATCTACAGTTCTACTATGACTATTCATCATGCTTTAGACACTTCACAGTTCGAGTGCAAAAATTCAGTTCTAGAGTTAAAAGTCTATTGTTTATCGTCACGTTTTGAAACTGATGGCCTCCCATAACCAGTTACAATCAATGTTTCACCCGGTTGTTGATAAGCATTTCATAACGTGGATGTGATTCGTTTTCACGATGCTGTTAGAGTTCGAGATATCAGCGTGACACTTACCAGATAAAACAACATCTAATCAGGTTTTTCTGTAAACAACATTTCACCCAGAGCTTGTGGAAAAGCTCACAGACAGTATAGCAGTGCGGTGTTTGGGACCTTGATGGCAGTCTGTGTTTCTAGATCAGTGAACGGCGTTTGAAAAGTCACCAGACTTCAGGATGTAATAAAGCGGCGTCTAAAATCCCAGAGAAGCGACCTGAACGTCCAGTCATCTTTTCCAGGGATACTGAAAACTATCAGTGATTTACCTGGACCCAGCTTGACCAGCACTGCTTACTGGCTCCTTACAAAAGGATATGCAGATAAAAGTCATGCACAGCAGGTAAGAGACTCCAAGGCAATTTTGGATGGAGACCAGACAACATACTGTACATTAGTGTTGTAGTTAAAAGGGTTTTTGTCTCAGTTTTCACTAAGATTTATATAAGTCAGACCTTAAAACGTTCAAATGTTCAGTGAAAGGTAAAATATTTCAGATGTTAACTCAAAACATATTGAGGCTGAAAGTGATAACAGTCGTAGACTTGCCCTCTGAAATTCAGAAATTGGTCAGGTTTCCATTGGAAAACACCAACAATTTTGCGCAACAAAATTCCAGCCAAGGCAGAATGTTGTGGTAACATTTCAGTGATTCAGTTTAAGGAGAAGGTCTCATCCTTTTTCAAGAGACACCAGTAGGTTGATTGAAAAATGTCTTCAAATTTGTTTGACATTTTTTTATTTTGGATATTTTTCCCAATATCCCTATGGCAAAATTATAACATGAGATCTGGAAAATCCATCTTTGCTGTGTTCCCACCCAATTCAATCTGTTTTTCATTTGTTTAAGCCTGGTTTTGCATTCATCTTCACAAACGATCAAGGTTACAAAAGGAAAGAATACAAGAACGAATAACGTCTGTATGAATTAAATTAATAAAATAAGTAATAAAAATAAGTTCCAGTTTTGGGTGGAAATGTTTTTTTATACTCTTTGGAGCTATAAAATAAAACACAAGTTATTTATTTTTGTATAAACACTTGCTAATATATATAAGCCAACCTGCAATAACATTGTTTTCATGAAAAAATTTAAAAAATCATAGAATTTGACAAGACAAAATCAGAATGTGTTCATATAAAGAAGGTCAATCTTAAAGGATAGTCGAGATTTTGTATACAAGGTGTGTAAATAATGTTTTGCACATCAAAACCAAACCATGACACATTTTTCATAATAATGTTGATAATTGTATTGTTAATATATCTAAAGTTGACAAATACTGAGATTAATACATGAAAACTCCATCATCGGTGCAATCAATGTTCAATGTTCAGGAAGACATCTGCAGAAGAATCTGCACAAACACAATCTAGTTTCTAGTTAAAACGTTAGGGGTTCTAGAACATGGTTTTTTATTCAGTTTTGCCAACCTTTCTGCCAAATTGCTCTATCTAAAGTATTTTTGATAGAATATTACTTCTTTAAGCAATCAGGGGTTAAAGGACTTACTCAGGGGCTCAACAGTGGTAGTGGTTCTTGAACCAGCGACCTTCTGATCTCTAACCCAATGTACTACTAAACCCATAACCACTAAGCCGTCGCTGCCCAATAATATAGGAACTTATGTACCAAAAACAATTATCAAATTCTGAGATAGTCAAACACAGTCGATTCTCAAAATCTGTTGAATTGACATGGAATGCCCCCTAAGGGAGACAAAGGGAAGAAAAAGCATAAGCAAACAAACAAACAGAAAATAATTTTTATGTACTTACAGGCTTTATGTATTAGAATTTTGTGGACTGTCGAGTTGAACGTTGTACATTTGCTGCTGCCTGAGTTACACCATCGCTCTCATATTGGCTATTAGAAGCTAGAACTGACATCACTTATCTGCTGGCCGTGTATTCTTAATAGTAATTTACTTAATACAAGTAAATTTAAATGTAATTCCTAATAAAATGTAAATTCTTGCACCAATCAGAACATTTAAAATGAGTAATGACAACGTTTACTGCAGGTGGAGCACAAGCGTCTGTACAGACCAATCTGGCACTCACGATTCGGGCCGTTTGACATTGTGAATGTGGCAACACCAGAGTTAATTTCCCAGGTCATCCGCCAGGAGGGTCGTTACCCAGTGTGCACCGAACTTCCACACTGGAAGGAGTACTGAGACATGAGAAGCCAGGCTTATGGACTTCACGTCAGGTTCGTCTCCATCGACACCAGAACCCCTCGTAATTAATTACACATGTAGAAAGCATACAGAAGATCATTGACAACTAAATAAGTAAATAAATAAGTGTGCAAACCTGATGAGAAAAGGAATGAAATGTTAGTGTTTAGTAGACATACTCGTGTTTATTACAGTAATGTTTATTAAAAAGTTTAATATTTAAAGGAAATGTACTATATATTACAAAAAAGATTTTTATGTTTATTCTAAAGACTTTAGAACATTTATGATAATAGGTAGTTTGGAAGGTCTGGCATTAATTTCTTAGGGGAAAATAGATTTAACATTTTAACTTTCACACATAAACTTCCTCTCATAAACTCTTCCTGAACAATCGGTGGATGTTCACCTCATCTTACATTTTGTCTCTCACAGCGAGGGTGAGCAGTGGTACCGTGTGCGTAGTGCACTGAACCTGAAGCTGCTGAAACTGCAGGAGGCAGCAGCATATTCACCTATTATTGATGCTGTATATATACAGTGGAACCCCGGTTAACGACCACAATCCGTTCCGAAAGGTCGG
>JAOUQU010409174.1:0-11616 GCA_028566735.1 Ammoglanis amapaensis
ATCATTAATTATTAATAGTAACATGTAATTAAAGGTTATAAATTTGTGATTTCACAAGTGTGTATCAAACTGGAAGCTTCTCAGTTTTAAAAAGGTTGGTGACCCCTGATCTAGAGACTAGATTTATTACGGCTTTCCCAACTTTTGAGTGTTTCCAACTTCACATTCCAATTGTATTTACATCAAACAAATTTGTATGTTTGTGAAAATGTTGATGCACAACTAGCAATTGTACATTTGTATTGCATTTTTAAACTGTCGCAGCCACTCTGGAAATGGGATTTGTAATAAGAATTTGAAAAAGGCATGATCACATAGGCTATTCTGTAACAGTCTGTTTTTACATGAGGTAAAAATAGGGGCAGAGTGGTCACAGCAGCTCCTGTCTGCTGCCTGACTTAACATTCATCCGGCAACTTGTTTAGCACATTTCAATCGTTTGTGGTTCTCTGGTGACAGCTGGAATACATCTTTTTTCCAGAGAAGATATGCAGTGCATATGGACGAGGGAGGAAAGACAAATTTATAGATGCATGGATTGATAGATGGAAGGAAATGTGGCTGGAAAGAAGTTGTTTTTTGATGTTTACTGTATGAACGTTTTTTGCTGGTTTGCTCAAATTAGTTCAATGGTTTAATTGCTCAAAGGCAAATCTTAAGTAAATTATTATCTTACACTACGCAGATTTAGGAATATTTGAAATGCAATACAAAAACACATTCATTCAACTGATTATACAGAGGATCTTGTCTGTCTAGTGGCTACCACACAACGTCTGGATCCTGAGGATCTGCGTCGGATCCTTGAATCGGTCACTTCTCTTCCCACATCCCACAAGAAACTTAAATAACAACGCTATACATTCCAAATCCAGATGCATACGCTATTGTGTATCTGCACTCTTCATGGGTTACTTTTACATGATTTCCCATCTCAAGAAATTGCTTCGTTTGAATGACACCGTGCACAGTCAGAATTCTAATGCATATCAGTCGTCTTGGATCTGGTTGAGGTTGAAACAATAATATACAAGAACATCATGCTATTAGCACCATTGGAACGCTGAAGTACAGTACAGATGGGTGTTCTGCATAGCTGTATAGCTCTAGTAATTGTAATATTTTAAAAAGCTGGTGTTTAAGCTTTAATAATAATAGCGTATAGATCTAATCCACCTGATGTTGACCAGGCAAGTTCTAGTACGTTAGGAAACTATTGTAGACTGGGTGGTAATACATTCTGAAGTGTGAAACACTCATACACATTTCTCATTTCATTTCTTCACTTAACATACGGATAATTAAGAGCTTATGTTATTTATTATTATCGTATTATTATTCATTAATGCATAATGTAACTAGTACATCTGTAATGCAGACATTTTCTACACTCTTCTACAGGAGAACAATCAAGCCTTCAGCTCTACCTTCAGGTACCCAGACATGTCAGAACGAGAGTAGTCCAGGGTATGAAGCTTTCTGTTCCGTGTTTTACATTTGTTTTACACTATTAAAAATTGATTTGGTATTAATAAACCCTCATGAATGTGTACTTCATGATCATTTTTTCTGTTTCTACCTTTTATATAGAGCCTCAAAGGCGGCTCCCCAGATGACTTTCATAACCCAAGATGACGTGTCTACCATCTCATCTAATATCTGTAGATTCCCAGAACTCCAGCCCATTTAGTTCTTTGTACTTGGAAATTAACACCAACCCACCCGCAGTGACTTATATTTGCATGTTTTGGTTTATTCATGGCAAATTTAACCCAAATACAAAAAGTAGTTTTTAAATGAAGTTCAATTCAAATCGTTTGACCACTGAAATCATATTGCACAAACAAACTGGTTGAATAATCCAGTTTCAGTTCTTCACAATGAAATCCTAAAGGAGTTGGGCTGATAACATCCATGGATCAACGAGTTAATGGTTATGATTAACTGGGCTATTATTAGAATTATTCTTCTCTGATATCTCTTTACAATGCAATATATGGTTGTTTGGACTATTTATATTCATCGCATTGCTCAGGTTTTTAAACGACATGTTTATTTAAGCACAGAAGGTAACAATTTTCAGAAAGTTATTAGATTAAAGTCTCGATACTGTATTTTCAGAACGGGCCACAACAGGATCAATGCTCACGATCTACTAATAGTAAACCGGGCCTGCGAGCCACGATACGTTTTTGAGTGCATGAGAAAACTTTTGTGAACATCGAAAGCTAAATGTATGAGAAAGAATAATCCATGGGTTAACGGTATTTATTCTTTTAAAGTCCTTAATGATTATGCAGCAACGTTATTAAACTCATCTATTCAAAATAAAACTACAAATGACCTTCATACAATCGTCTAACTGAAGAGAAGAGAAATGAAATAGACCTCCTATTGAATCCAAATCTCAATCACTGTTGTGATTTGTCAGTACTCAAAAAGATCAAGAAACATCACAGAATCCAGACACTAAAACCTAAAGAGAACTCAAGGGGTAAAAAAAATACTGAAATAATAAATGGAAAACTACTAATTCTTTATTTAGCTACATGGAAAAGCCTGGAGGCTTTCAAATTTGTCTGCTGGCAAATGTTAATACCACTGCATTCGAGAAGAACATTGACATACACTGGTAATGCTGGTTGGCAATAACAAGTGGAAAACAGTTTGGAGTAAATGGAAATGGTTTAATGACCAAAACCCCAAAATGTCAATCTTCTAGTCGAACAAGAGAGCACCATTAATCACTTACACCCATTTGTGGATCTAGTAGTCTAAAGCTACGAGTGCAGTCACTGTTAGTAATCTCACCAAACAAAACTCTCTCTCTCTCTCTGTATAGCCTCATACAGTTTCACGGGTAATACTGAAACCTAACGGCCCATGGTTGGCATGGTAACCGCCGGAGACTTGACTGTTGCATCCTCTGCCTTCCACTGAGAGGTGATGGTTTTGATTTGTGTGTAGAACTGGATGCCCTGGGGAAAAAAAGAAATAAACATTGAATAATTACCAGTGATATTTGTAAGCATTGTTCTTTATGGTTACATCATACATGCAGTGATCAGAAACAAACATTTAGCATCACAATACAACACGAGATCAGTACTGGCTGAATAAGGTACTGAGCTAGAGACCAGAAAGTCACTGGTTCAAGCACCACTATGATCAAGTTGCCTGAAGCGCACTAAAGCAAAGCACTGAAATCTTTTTCACTGCACGGATCGGGTTAAATGCTGAGGATTAAATGTGAAAGCGTTCTAAAATGAAAACGGATTACATAGGGATGAGATAGACAGACGACCTTTTACCTTTTGTAAACTAGCAACAGAAAAGTACTCACTTGTTTGCCATAGAAGTTGGTGTCACCTCTGAACGAGCCTCTGGAGCCAGTGAAGGAGAACATGGGCAGGGGTACAGGAATCGGAACATTCACTCCGATCTGAAAGTCAAAAGTGCAAAGAACAGACGTGAGAACAGGACGCCCCGAGTTTGCTCCTGCACCGTCTCCTTCTCGCCAGACGCTAACACCCCGATGCCAGATAAGAGGAGAATGCAAACACATCTTTCTGACTAGCTTGACTCGTTCCTGCTCGGTGACGTACACTTACTGCTAAGAGTAACTTACAGAACCTAGGAACCTGTGTGACATCATTTATGTAGTGACTGAAACATCTGTCACTAATAACAAGATGTAGGGCTTATCTCATTTACAGTTGTTTTTCCTTCCTACCACTGATTTGCTTGAGAACATATGGGTCGAGCCTCAGTTTACTGAAAGTGGAACTTTTGTTTTAACGATCGCGGGCAAAACTATATATTACTGCGCCGTTTGCCAAATGCTGTGTACGGAAAGTACTGAACAGCCTGCACCATGACTGACAGACAACACCACGAAGCCGAAAGCCACAATCATTTGTATGTGTAGCCGCTGAGAAAAGCAACAGAAGCCATGGATAACTAAACAAAACATTTTGCGACTTGAGCCAGGTCTGGAAAGCGTTACAGCAGCATTCTTCAGTATGTTAAGAACCTGTGCCAGAGAGACCATCGGGCTAACGGGAGTGAGGACTGGGAGGTGGGGTTGTGTGTGCAGAGGACACCAAGAGGAAAGGGAAAACAAGAGACACAGCAAAGGGATTCTTCATATGCGATGAGAGTTTGGAGAACATGTGCCATGTGAATCGCAAACACAGGGCACGGGTGCAAGCCACCCACAAACAAACAGGGGATAGGTGTGCCATTTTTCCACAACCGGGACATCAACACACTGAACTCGAAAGGGATTCCTTGCACTTTTAGAACTGCTCGAAGCTAAATATTTTTAAGCAGCTCTGTTTTGATTCAACAGCATATATTTGTTTTGGGTTATTTGAGGATTGTAGGTTTTGTGGGAACAGAAAAGATTTTCACCTTGTCGGATTCTTAGTCAACACAAGCGAGGTAAACCCGGACTTTGAAATCAGACTTGAGAAAACTCAAGAGTTTTGTTTGGCCGAGATCTTGACTAGTTCGGTCACATATGGCAGCTAACTTTGGACCATAGACAGTTTACAAACAGTAAGCACGCAGCAGGTTGGGAAATGAACAATAGATTTACATTAAATTATAATATTAACTCTTAACAGAATTTGTTATTCTGTAATCATCATAATGCAAGTTAAGGTCCCTGCTTAAGGGTGGCAATAATTCTGCTTACAAGTCATCTATCTATCTGTCTGTCTGTCTGTCTGTCTATCTATCTCATCTATCTATCTAGAGAGACATATTTAAACATGGGTCTAAATTTCAGGTTTAAACCTTTAATCACTGTGCACATCCTCCATGAAACAGGTCTGAGCTGCAGGCAGGCCAGTCTAGTACCCACAATGTAACTGTTGAAACTAACAGCCATGACATTTTCCTGCCAGTCATTTTCTTATACAATAGATCTTCAAAACATCTCACATATCAATTTTTAATAGTAATAGAGAATGGTCGTGTCTAAGAGAATGAAAGAGCTTATGGTCTAGATTAAGCACCATCTGATTTTCATAAACTCAAAGAATGTGACAATGTGAAAGCAATAAATATCAGTGACTACAGTTTAGCCAAAATATTTTAGTTATATACCAAACAAAAGCAATAAAGCAAAAAATAAAGCATCAGAAGGTCAGAAAATTATGTTATTTGTTTTTGAAACTCTATAAAGACCCACGTTTTTGCTACAAGGAGATGTAAACAAGATTTCTATTAACACATCTCCTGTTAAAAAGTAGAAAGTCATCAGTAATTGTATCAATATAACATCTGCTTACCTGGCCAACATCCACTTCATGGGCGTATTTACGAGCTACAGCTCCATTGGTGGTGAAGATGGCAGTTCCATTACCATACGGGTTTCTATTGACGAGATTGATCGCATCATCCAAATTATCAACCTCTAACACCACCAGTACAGGCCCAAAGATCTCTTCTTTATAACACTGCATGTCAGTCTGGAGAAATTAAAAGGCAAAACCAGACATTAAATCGTTTCTACAATCATCTGAATTAATTTAGATATGTTGTGTGTGTCGTGATTCCAATCATCAAACTGATTCCAGGCCAAAATAGCAGGAAACAACAGAGCCAAAATAAAGAGAGCAAGTACCCACTGACAAACTTATTACAACGTAACTCAAGGAAAAAGATTTCTCCTATTACAAAAGTAAAAAACCCAAAGCAGCGAGAAGCAAGAAAAGCAAGACCACAGAGATTCTAATGTACAAAACTGAATAATTGCCAGCTTGGCTCAACAACAAATCATCAAACAGTTATATTGAGAAATTGAGAAACCTACAAGCCAAACCTTCTGTGAAATCGAAAAGAGCTTCAGCAAAGCTACAGCCAGGCATGTTTGTCAGAGCAAAATAAAGCTTAAGATTGGTTTTGGCTCTAAAACAAGGCTAAAAGCTACCAGGCCCAGTTCATCATGGGACAGAGAAAAACCCACCGTCACGGCCAGTCAAATCCTCAACCCCTTTTAAAATACTTACCAGCACAAACCAGCAACTAAAAATGTCAATTAGGATCATTTCACTAAATAACGATTTCGGAACATCCTGAAAGTTTTAACAGTCAAAACTCACCTTGACGTTACTGATGATGGTGGGTCCTACAAAGTTACCCTTCTCGTAACCTTTAACCTTGACATTCCTGCCATCAAGCAGCAGAGAGGCACCTTCATCAACTCCACTCTGGATCAACGAGTTGACACGTTCCTTAGCCTGAGGAGTGATCAGGGGTCCAACATCTGCACCTGGCTGGTCACCTGGCCACAAAAGATATACAATAAATGATAAATAATGGATAACTAATGTACAAATGAGATTATTTTCTACAAACTGTACATCCACATCAAATGACAGTAATTAGTATAATCGAGATGGATCATTACGACTGTACTGTAGCCTTTTCAAACTTGACAAAAAAGACAGACTAAACAACATAACTTTAGATGGTAATGATACATCTGGAACCCACATGGATAAACAGAAAATCCTGCATTTACGCTCTGCAAGTGCCGAAAAGCGTCACAATATTTTTAGAGTACCCTCTGACAGTCAGAACATGCAGTCAGATACTTCTGGTGTGTCGCATGCTTAGCTAAACACACACATCTCAGTCTTCTCTGGACACGATGGCAGTTAAAGCTGCAAAGTTTGCAAGTTTTACAGATTTGGTAACGTAGCGCCTGCAGAGGAATATTTTAATAAAGTGCAAGGGCTGAGCAGAAGAAGAACAGCAAGAGATTGTGAGGTGCTTTTCACTCCTTTTTCAGTGATATTCTTTGCTCTGACAGAGTTTCTAATCGTTTCAAAAACAGATATCATTCATTAGAATATTTTGTTCCCTCCCCACACAAGAATAAAACTGTGCTTCATGAAAAAAAAAAACATACGGAATACAGCTTTAATGAATGGAAAGGCACCAAGGGGGGAAAAAACCAACACAAGAAGCAACAGTAACGGCTTACACATCCACAAAAACCATGAACCAACTTGAAGACTAAATTCATGTTAGCAGTTTTGGGCTTTATGTGGGACGTCCACATTCCAAAACAATGCTTTGGGCCATATTAAGTTTCAGTTTACCAATTTTATCCCCAATTTAGACAGCTTGAAGCGCTTTTATCTGCCCATCCCACAATCCGCATTTCTAGTTTGTGCCATGAAGAAATTGAGCCTCTCGCCTCGGGAGCACTGAAACGTGCAGCTGGGATGGTCAGGAAACAGCACAGTGTGGTCAGAGAGGCTTGGGTGGTCTACTGGAAGGTACTGAGCAGGATGAACCACATGGCATGAAGAAATGATGACATAGGGTAGAGTGAACAGCAGAGTGAATAAAGGATAAAGTGGAAAACTGAACAAAAAAAAGTCATTCTAATAGTTTTGGTGAACGGATTTATGTAGAAAACACTAAATGACGCCAGGAGAGTGAGGACAGAGTGGAAGGTGAAAATGCTATGAATGAAAAAGGAACTGTCAGTAATATAATACACAATCCAGTCCGACTACAAAAGCACCTGAGACATCATCGGATTACCTGCATTGACACGTAAGTTTTTCGAACGTTCCACTAGTTCAGGAAGCCAGTTGCGGGCCTCTCCTACCAGGATGGCAGTGGAAAGTGCCATGCATCGCTGGCCAGCTGCACCGAATGCAGCACCAACCAACTGGTTCAATGTGTTTTCCTTATTAGCATCTGGCATCACCACACCATGGTTCTTCGCACCCTGGACAAGAACACAACCATTCTGTAATAACACTTAAGAATAAACCATAACCACAAAAGCTTTAGAGAGAAATCATGGAGACAACAAAGCGACAATATTGTAAATACTGTGATTTCATTCAGGGAACTATAATTTAAATAAACTTAAAATCATGTAACTGGAGACAAGAACTCATTACAGCTGTGTTATGGTTCTCTGCATTATTCTTTTAGTATAGTTCTAACACACTTATTTATACGGTCTCGGGATTAGCACTACAATGCACTGGTTCTAGTGCATTCTAGTGACTAGGGTGGCACACAAAAAACACGGATTCGAATCGAGGAGTTCAGACTCTCGACACGGGAAAAAAATATATAATAAAAATAGTAAAACTTAATAACAATGCTGCCTTCATAGATGCACAGATTCTCTCACCAACCATGAAACACAGTTAAGACAATCGTCAACATGATAAATAAGTGGGTAAAATATCACTACAGCAGACACTGATTTCGTACTACATGCGACACCAAAATTTATCAGGGGGGCAAGAAAAACATCCTCCATTCTGGCAGGGCATGAAACGCTCTTGTGTATGGTTTAAAAATAGTGGGTTGCCATGTGCCAGCCGTAGGCAAGTGGGTAAAACGCAGAACTAGTAATCCAAAGGATGCCAGTTCAAACCTCACAATGCTAAGTCGCTGCTGTTGGATCCTTGAGCAAGGCCCTTAACCCCTTTATTGTAAAATGTAAATCACTTTGAATAAATACTGACAATGGAAATTTCGTGATGTAGATTTAACTGTTTACCCCTCAGACATCTAGTGGTTACAGATGACCGTATATTAGCTGGTGGTCCCTAATGAGCTGGCTTATCATTATACATGGGTTAAAAACTTACCATGCCCATGGTGACACTATAGTGGCTATGGTTATGTAATCTTTATGTATGCTGGCTATTTGTTGGTTGTTGTCCTGTAATTTAAGTTATACGGCTTTGTACAAATCCAAGTATAGGATTGTTGAAGTGCAGCTTTTTTAAGGCAGAGTTGGTTAAATAAGACATACATTTCAAGTGTGATGCTGCCACACACTGGCTAAAATCTGTAAGGTTACATGAAGTTAAGTCAAGTGGGATGTATGTAATATTTACACAGGGCATGTAGACAGCCCGATTCATTTTCAAGAAAGGCACGGGGGCAAACATTAGCATGGAGGGTTAGATCCTCTCTGTGGAGTTTGTATGTTCTCTCAGTGTCTGTATGGATGTACTGTGGGTGCTCTGGTTTCCTCCCACAAACCAAGAAACGTGCAAGTAAGGAGGATTGAAGATTATAAATTATCCATTGTGAATGCATTATTATTTAAACAACTCCTAGCTGTGAAACACATGTATGCACACTAGAGGGCAGCAGTGAGATCACAAGCCCAGGTCTCTAACCAAGAGGTTACAGCTGCCAGAATTTATTTTGAGATTTAAAGCAAAAAGAATAAAACAACTTTTGTTTTTTAAGTTCTGCTACAAACAAACGTTTAAGACATTTAGCATTTTAGAAGTTCAAGCTCTGGCAGAAAATATTTTTTTTACAATGAACTTATTTGTCAAAAGATATATATTACTGGAATCTTACTCATATTATGGGAATCGCTAGGTGCAATACATAAATAAGAACACATCTGGACACATCGACTTAATACAGAATGTAAATTGGACTAACCATGTTGGATTGAACTCTCTTGCCATTTTTAGAGCCTCTCTCATAGATATACTCTCCAGCCTGGTTGGAACCCACAAAGCTGATCGCCTTTATAGCAGGATGATCGCAGATAAAGTTCACAGCTGCAAAGACATTCAGACTATTCATGTTCATATATTATCACAACATCATCAGTTGCCAGTCCAAGTGTCTGCATTTGCTGTGCTGTATGTGCTGCTCAGTAAACCAAGGTCATACTCATACCATCATGCTGTCCATGTATAATGTTAAGGGTGCCATCTGGAGCGCCAGCATCCTGCAGTAGTTTTGCCAACAACATAGTGCATCCGGGAACTCTCTCGGAAGGTTTCATCAGGTATGTGTTACCGCACACCATGCCCATAGGAAACATCCAAAGAGGGATCATGGCAGGAAAGTTAAATGGGGCGATGCCAGCGCAGACACCGATGGGTAGTCGGTGTGTGTAGGTGTCCATATCTTTAGTGATGGAGGGAAGAGTCTCTCCCAGCATGAGAGACGTGATGCTACATGTGTGTTCCACCACCTCTGGAAATAGAAAGTTGAATAACAAATGAGTATGTTATCATCAGGTCACTTTGTATTTGCAATGTCTAGTTTCTATAAATGTAATTTTCAATTAAACAAATGACATATTTAGGTCACCTTTAGGTCATTTATAAATCTACAGCCGTACAGTACAACAACAAAAACTTTTCACATATACCTGCTCGTCTAGAAACTCAAGCTCAGATATTGCATTATGCCCCTTTAGAGAAGATGGGTAATTTTAGTTTATAGCCCCCTTCTGTGTAAAAAAGCTTTTAAATATAAAGGTTATGTAGAATACTAAAATACTGTTGGACTAAAATAAAATATTGTGTAATCAAAATATGCTGCCTTATGTATAACAAAGTGGTGTAAGAAGCTTATAATAACAAAGAGGTGAAGTAAGTTATTACCACGGAAGTTCTATATAAAGTGTATTAATTCAAACTTTATTCATTATGTTTCAAAACTTTACTTTGTCTGTTTCTAAGATGTCAAGCTCTATATAAGGACTAATATAAAATGTTTGCTAGAATTAGAGAAGCCCATGTATCGTTAGTTTATTAAAAACAGCATTAAAAAGAAAAAAATCAGACAACAGCAACCACAGATTGGTTATAATTGTATTACCCCAATGCTAAAAAGAATTCTGCAAAACTGCACGAGTAAGTATAAACAGTCCAAAATAATATCATATAAAGTCTAGATACTAATACTGTGTTCTAATTTGTCAAACTTACGCAATCCTCTGAACACATCACCCTCCGCGTCTGCCAGCGTTTTTCCCTGTTCCAGTGTGATCAGCTTAGCCAGCTCTTTCTATATTGTATATAATGAAAGTTGATCATTATTGGCATTATTGATAAAATGTGACTATAAACTTTCACTGCCTCTGTTGTTTAAACAAACAGTTTAAACAGTTCAGTAACCAAAAACTAAATATCAAGAAAAATGACAATGATGACAATCCTGAAAATAGGTCAAAAGCATTATCAGGAAACACTTACAATGTTGTCTTTAATAAGCTGCTGGTAGCGAAGGAAAATCTGCTGCCGTGTCAGAATAGACGTATCGGACCAGGAGCGGAATGCACGAGAGCATGAGTTCACAGCCGCGAGCATTTCCTCCTGTGTGGCCTTAGGGACTCGACCAATGACCTCATTGGTAGCCTGAGCACAATTAACAGTTAGTCAATCAAGATTCAGGGTTTGATTTCAGAGTTAAATACTGAATGGTTAAAACATTTAGACAGTCCATGTATTTGATGGACACCCCACTCACTAATTCTGAAAAAATTGAGCTTGTAATAGAGAACTTTCTAATATGTATAATGAATGTACTTACAGGATTGTGAATGTCTAACCATTCTGAACTCTTGGACTCGACAAACTTTCCATCAATAAACAGCTTGGTGGTTGGCTGTGTAAAACAGAAGAAAATACAGCACATGAACAATTACCGTATTGGCCCGAGTATAAGCCGCACCCGAATGTAAGCCGCACCCTTAATTTTGAGAGGGATTCAGAAAAAAATATACAAATTGAGAGAATAAAACTTGATCTAGTATTTTATTCTCTTTGGACTGGTGTGGTGGATACTGGGCTCAAAGCTCAC